>OVAU01002601.1:0-12236 GCA_900406315.1 Biscutella laevigata subsp. laevigata
TATTTACATTTTTTGCCAAACAATTATAATTAAAAAAAATATAATGTTTTAATCTTAAGAACCTCAAATTAATTTTACCATTGGAATCCTCTTTTTTCTCTAAAATTCCAAAGTTTCTTAAACCAATCTTAAGAACCCTTGAAGGAACTCTCTCATTGTACATGCTCTAAAAGTAGAAGTTCTTGTAGATGCATGTGAAGATCAAATCATGTCATTGAACTCCATAATACCGGTCAAATCTTTTCTCACTTTTAGTGTTGATTCTTGTTACTTCTTTTGACAAACATATTGAGTACTCATTCCAACTAAATCTTGAAGTTTTTATGGTGTTTTTGAAATTTTAGTTAAAACCGAAGTTTAGGGTTGGAACCGTGATTACACATAACAGGTCTACCTCATTTGCCATCAATCTTGTGTCTAAAATAGGAAATTCGCCTCAAAGAACTATGAATCTCTGAGTTGATCCTGAAAATAACAGATCTGCTAAAGTTAGAACCGCCTATGTCTGATGATTTAGAGCTCAGATCCAAACCAAGAGTTCACACATATTGGATTTATCTTCAGAGTTTGAGTTATCTTGATCCTGTTTATCAACTTTTCTTCATAAATTGATGTTGATCCTTCCGGATCTTGGTAGATTGAGCTACAAATTTTGATTTCTGCCTACGTATGATGATCAGTCATGGATTATGTTTGGCACTTAGTGAATAACTGGAACAAATGATCTTTAGCATTGTAGTGATTACAATCTTCATGTGAAGCTTTCTTTGTTTAATCACAGGATCCTATTGTATCTGGTATAGAGGACAAGCTCACCACATGGACATTCCTCCCAAAAGGTAACAAACAATACACTCAGAGTATCTGTCCAATGTTACAAAGGGTGGAGAAACTGTTTTCTCTGATGCAGAGGTTTGTAAATCAAATATTACCATTAGTCTCTACTTACATTTCCACCATGTTTCCTCTCTATCAGTTTTATATATACATGGACAAATAGGTCTTTAATTATGTCTCTCTGCAGGAATATTTTCGCCGTTCGCTATCTGAAAACAAAGATGATCTTTCTGATTGTGCAAAGAAAGGAACTGCTGGTGAGTTATAGAATTGAATATGGAGAATTGTAAAGTTTGAGAAGTTAAATTTTTTAATATTAATGTTTAATTTTCTTTTTTTAAACTCTAAATTAGTATTTTCCAATATGGAAGGATTTTAATAAATAAAATTTTGGAGTTCTTAACTTAAATAAATTTTGTGAAAATATGATTATAATATTGTTAAGAACTCTGGTTTAAGAACCAATGGATGGAGTTGGTCTTAAATCCCTTGTTTGTTCACTCTATGTCTAAGTCAAACACTTCACTGTAGTAGCTACTCATCCAAGTTAGCAATCCCATTAAGCCAGACTAACTTCATACTTCAACTACTGTTTCCTCCTCTGTTTCTGCTTCTCCTTGGTTCTACTCATACACTTCTCCCATAATTGTATAGACAGCTCGAGATTTACAACTTGGCCTGTCTGATTCTTCCAACTTGATCCCACAGCCTAAGATAATTATATCAGCCTTCAACAAATTTACAGCTTAGATGCAACCGGTTGTAGCAGATCTCATATGTGGACAGCAGGGAGAGGACTTTTCGCGACAGAGATGGCACCGGAATCCAATAACCATACTTGAATTCTTCTCGTTAAGCCCATATGCATCTCCATGGTACCATTCTACAAGCGTTTCAAGAATAAAAGAAAGCTGAGCAACAAAAAGAAACCAACTCTTGCAATGCAAATCAAAAGATCAGAAAAAGGATTACCTCCACATTTTTCACAAGCAATGAAAGTTGACCCAGATTCAGATTCAATCGAGCCGCATAAATGACACTTAGGATGATCATGATCAGAATCAGTGTTCTCAAGGGTAATGTAATATCTATCTCTCCTGAACTTATTGACCCGTTCATCACCAGGCTTTCTGGATAACAGGAGGCCATTCGACCAATAGCTAAAGCATCTATCTGTTCTCTCCTTTCTAATGGTAATCTCTTGTTTTACTTTCTTAGGCCTGCCTCTGCCTCTTTTGGTTTCCAGTTTCCGCTTCTTACTCCCTCCAGGAACTTTACTTTCATCCTGCAGCCGAAGAACATGCTTTGACCGCCTGCCTGAGCGTCGCAGTGGCTTGCTTGCAACAACCTTTTTGTGATTCTTTAACCTTACAGAAATTCTCTCTGCCATTGAGATTTTAGTCTTCTTTACCCGAGCTGATTTGCGAGCAGGTATGACCTCCGGAATGACCTTTTTCTGCTTTTGTGTCTGAAATCCAATTTTTTTACGGAAACTCCCCACGGGGCGCCCTCTTTTCCGTACAATGGGTTGTTCTTTTGCTTGCACTTCACTTCTGCATTGAAGACAGATGTACATGCTTTCCTTCTCTGCCCTCCTGATATGCTTTTTGTGAAACAATCCTGAAATTTTTGTTAACATAGGTTATATCAATAAAGAAAAACTATGACTAAATATGTTCCATGAAAGATCACGTTACGCTATTGGTTAGGAATGAGTCTAACTAGTGCTCACAATCCTAAGGGCGTCTTCACTCTCAAGTTACCTTTTGGGGTAAAAATTCATTGTCGAAAAGGGATCACATTGGTTAGCGAACTGGATTGCCCTTGTTATCACTAGGTTAAACCAGCTATACCGCAGGTCAATACACTGTAACGCTGGACTCTTTATTGTGCAGAAAAAGTTAAATAGCTTCTCTAACATATCACTATATGTCTTGTGGAGTTTGGTTTGTGTTAAGTATGGGCTAGGTTCTTACCAGATCACCTACGCAAGCATAGCTTTTGCAAAAAAAAAAAAAAAAAAAAAAAAATNAAATTGTAATAAATATAACTAGAAAAGAGACTCACTTTTGCAGATGTGGCAGCTCGCAGCTTCACTGTCATATAAGAAAAACAGATGCCATAGACAGTTAAGAAAGATCACTACTTGACAAACAAAAATAAAACGAAATGTAGAGCAAGATTAAATAAGTAATAGTCAACAAATAGGAATTCTTTTCTCAACAGATATATCATGTAGGACAAATATCATGCTATTAGGTTTAAGCAGAGTCCAACTGACAATAATTTTTTAAGGTTACCCGAGATAAGCCTGAGATTCTGATCAAGACAAGGACTTTTGAAGAAAAAAATAATTGTGATAAGTGCATACCTCAAAGGCACATCTTTCTTGCATTGCTCACACAAAGAGGATTCAGATCTTTCTGCCCTTTCAAATAGGTATGTGAATCCTTTTCCTTCTGAGGACCTCTTCCGTACTTTGTCTATCTTAGAGTGCCTAAAAGAGCCTCCTGGCTTACTATTTTTTCGTACAGCTTTTTTCTCTTCAAACCCTTTCAGAAGATGTAACGGCACATATGATTCACTCAGCCAGAATTTTTTTCTTCCGCTCGAGGACTCTTCAACCATGTAACCATTCTTCAACACAACATCCGGAATATTTCTCCTCTTACCAAAGTCAATGAGAAATTTCACAGTATCTTTCTCTGTGCACTTCCTACGGACAATCGCTTTTTTGAATAGCCTGGCAGATTTTCTGGATTCTTTGTCTGATGCAGGAAGAAGATGATTGTTTTCAATATCATCCCACTTTATGTAAGAATGGAGTGTCCTCACCTGTTAACACTGCCTTGTTAGCTAAAAATAGTCCAAGGCTGAGAAGCATCACACATGTCAATCCCAGTAAAAGATAGAGGTGGATGACAAATAATCAATGCACAAAAACTGCGAATGTCAGTAACAATCCCAGTAAAAGTTACCATGTGGATGACAAACTCAAAACTTTAGATCCAGTTCACCAGAATTTACAGCAAAATTAGAGAAAACGCTTAAGAGATCTTATACCATCCACATTCAAGTGTGGACCAGATGGAAACGGAAATTCTAATGATCAAGACGTGAACTACCGATACACCCTTGAAAACTTTAACATTGGTATTTCTCATCGATACTATTGAGACAAGAAATCATTCAGTTTGACCAAGTTTATATTACCTGCAAACCGAGCTGCCCTGAAGTCGTAGATGACTCAACAGCTGCTTCCCAGGCAATGCGTCGGCTTCTCCTAGCAGACTCTGAATTCTCAGGATAAAGTATTCCTGGAATATTCATACTTCCACCTGCATAGTTTCGTGCATGGAGAATGAAACAACTAAATGGAAGTGAGAGGAACAAAATAATATTTATTGATGGCAAAAGAACAACACAAAAACAACAAGAAAAGAGAAATGTAACCTTGTCTAGCAGCCTTCGAGATCAACGAGCGAGGTAAAACCTTCCAATTAAATAATCGCCGTGAAAGTTGGCCGCCTCTCCACCAAGACATGGTCAATCCACCATTTTTCTTTGCAGTAGGGTTAACCCCAGACTCCAACAATGTCCCCCTTCTTTTAGCAATAGCAGTCTTTGACCATGATCGTGCCGAAGCAACGATAATATGTATAGCAGAGCCCATTACTACGGCAGAATCGACATGGTTTAGCCACTCAAGTGAAAGTACACGATGATGCAAATTTTCCTCCAACTGTCAAAAAGTAATTAACAAAATACTTCATTAGGAAACGAAAGACTGATGCACACCTATATGCATTTCATAACAATCAAGTGATAAAATAATCCTACTTATAGACTTCTGAGGCTAGTTAAGTTTTAAGAAAATGGAGAAGTAGCAATACATTCAACATTCGTGGACACACTAAGAAAACGTGAGTAGAAATTTTCAAGTAGGAATTTTACATAGCAGCAGACCATAATGAAGAAAACTGAAAATGACAGCTTTGGCATGCGCAAGTTAGTGAGGTGGTTCAGAGTTTTGATTTTTTGCCAGTACAATTCTTTAACTTAGAAACTTTCCCATATCACCACTAACCATTGCAAAATGAATGTTTAAGGAGGAAGAAACTCGAGAAAAACTTACTTCAGCTAATAAAGGTTTCAAGCTTGAGATCTTTGATGCGTTCAGAAGGTGTTCGCGCCAAATCCTGGAGTGTTGTGGATTCAACCATGGACCAACCAAAAGGCCTTGCAATCGACTCTCCATGGATAATATCTGGCATATAATAGTCAGGAGATGACTTTTCTTATCATTGGATTGAATGTTAGCAACTTCACTTTCTGAAATACCCCGTAAGGCCCCGAGACTCATATTAAACAAACAATTTGTATCACTCTCAGCATCCTCAGAAGAACTTTTACAAGAGTGACACCATCCACATTTTTCTTTCCATGCATCTAGGTAGAGACTTTGGATATTTCGCCATTGGAAATTGGTGGTTTTCATCAGTATAGTCTTCACTTGCGTAGAAACTATCTCTTCATCAGATCTCATATCACTGGTCTGGGTAGGTGACTTACGCATCATCTCTTCACAAATTGGTGTAGTCATCTGAGCAAATATGTAATGGTTTCTGTAGCCTGTTTTGCTCTGCACATTCGGTCTAATTCCTTTCCTTGTGCTCACTCTAGCCAAATTCTGGGAAGAAGAATGGATATTCAAATTTGGCTCCTTCATGATATCCAAATTGCTTGGTGCTGACTCATTAAGACTCTGGACATCCGAATCCTTTTGTACAGTTTCAGCCGATCCTTCAGAACTCATATTAAGGATATCTAACCTGGTAGCTGAATCTGATATCTTCCTACGAGTCCTACGACGAGGATTATGTGAGCCTCCATTGTTGGATGTTTCGTCCAGCATTTTTTTAACACCAGATGTTGACTGTTTTTCTGGAGCTGGAAGAGGAGCCTTAAACCCATCAATCGAAGGAATCATTCCTTTGGGGGAATCATCCAAGCTTATAGACATTTGGGAATTCACACCACTGATTGTCCTTTTCAGCCCAACAGGAATATCACAGTGTTTTCTAATTGCATTTATTACTCCACTATAGAAACTACAGCCTGACTTTAGCTGCTCTAGCACAAGGTTCACGTCATTCATATGGTAGTAGTGCAACGAGCCTAGGTCATCTGTATCTATCCTGAAAATTCATATGGACGACATCAACCAATCTAGAAGAGCATATCAGTTCCTAAAATAAACACTTGAAAGAAGTCCGGTAAGACATATTCCACATGTGCATACATTAAGGATACTAAAGCCTTTAGTCTAAAGGTGAATCTTTTTTATTTAAGTAACGAGCAAAAAAAAGGCTATTCACATGTCCAAACATGGAAATCAACTTAAAGGAAATTTGACGGGAAGGATACAGGTTTACAGTTTTATCATGCTATGTGCACATTTTAGTTAATCCTGCATATTCTAGTTAATGTCCAGCTAGCTAAATCGGAGTAATTTTTTAAGCCTAAGAACCCTCACCTATTGGCTATGGCATACAACCAACACGCATCTACAGTACTTGCCAGACATCATCACAGTACCACTGAGGGTGGCAATAATAATATTCGTAAGAAAATATCTCTAAATTCATAGTGGTGAATCCAGAATATAGAATCCACTAAGATCGTATTAGTCTTTCTTAGAAAAGAGAACCAACGAAAGAAACTTACACCAATAAGTAGCCACAACTGATATAGTACTTTCGGCCATGTGGATCAATCTCTATAAGCTCTGCTCCTCGAATTTGCTTTTCAGGCTTAAATCCTGGTGTACGCCGATCAAATGCACATTCAGGGCAGTACCAGTCACCGTCGGGCAAAAGGTTACATGCAACACCAACACACTTAGAATGATAGGCAGCTGGACAACCATCACAGCACAGTAGGCTCCCATCCATTTTACAAAAACAGCAGTCATCTCTGTTCTGGTCAAACGAGCCATCAATGACTTCATCATTTAAAGAAAAATCATCTGCCAGCTCCATCATACTTCTCTTACTGCGTCGCGCTTGGTTGTTCCCTTTCCTATCAAGTTCCACTTCAAACTCAGCTGCAAAAGATCTTTTATTAAGCTCTGATCTAACAATTTCAGCATCTGTCATATCATTGCACAAACGACTGAGTATCTCAATTTTCAGATTCATAGGCAGTCTGAAATACTCATTACTACATAAGTCCAACCGAGTAAGATCCATTCCGGGGTTGTCTTTAGACCCAGAAAATAGTAGGTATTCAACCACAAATAGGGGATAAGTAACTACATCCAACGTATCCCAATCAAGACTCCTGCATTCAACATATTACCAGCAAAGCATGAGAATCAAAATAGGAGAAGCTTGATATCCATAATAAAAGAGGTAAAACTTTAGTATTCACTACTCCAGAAAGAAAATAAAAGGCATACCTCAGGCAAGCAGAGGCAGATAGGTCACCTTCAGCAACCAGTTGTTTCAAATGTTTTCTCAATATTTGCAATACAGATACATGGATGCTATCAAATAATAGACTAGGAGACATGCACTTTAATGCTTCCACAAAATCTTTCAACTCAAAGGGACTCAGAAATAGCAACGTACTGAAGGACCTCAGACAAGAGTAAACAGCAAAGACATCGAGTATGGGAAGACCATCTAAATTCAAAATATGTGAGGATGGAGGTAATTGTGGCTTTGGCGAAAGGACAGAAATATTTTCAGCTTTTCCACCAACGGTCCAAGTTTTCTCTTCTGACAGACTACTTACTGCTGGAGAAGGGGCTACTTCATCAACTAAGCAAGTGGTTACAGTGCTCCTGACAGGAGATCGAGCTAACCTTTTACGAGCGCTTCTTCTCAACTGAGGTTGACTCGATACTTTTGGATTATCCGAGCCTTTTCTTCTTGTTCTCCTCCTCCCACTAGTATATTCATCTGAATTTCCCCTATCAGTGAGAGACTCATCAACAGTCTTAGCATCGTGCTCAGGCAGATCATGATCCTGCTCAACTCCATTAGAATCAGTAGTCTTGAGATCTTGCAGTGAACCACAGTTCTGCTTCCGTATCTCCTCCAAACTCTGAGCGTTTAATACTTCAGAAACATGAACTTCTTTATATTCTCCAGTCTCAAGATTACCGTGCTCACCATTTTGGTTCTGCTTGTTGATATCTTGAACGATGTCATTTCCGTACACTTGAATGCACACGTCATCCTTGCTATTCTCTACGTTAGCCTCCAAATTCAAATCAAATCCTCCCTCCCTCTTCTGCGCATTCAAAGAACATACACCAGCATTGTCCAACTCACAGTTCGCATCCATGTTCAGATCAATATATCCCCTCTTCTTCTCACTAGAATTTTCTTCAAAATCGATATTTACGTTAATCAAACCTAAACATTCATTCGGATTCCAATCCAACCCAGTAGTAAGATCAAACCCATTTCGCAGTTCCGGAAACGTCTGATTCAAATCCGTCACAGACTCCCATGTCCTAGCTAGGGTTTCCCCAGGACCACAATTCAAATCAATATTCCCTCTCAAATCCACACCATAGCAATTACTAACTCCCGAATTATCCGCAACCGCATCATTCAAATCGACATTTCTCAAGACATTTACCTCATTCTGCCATTTTTCTCGCCCTCCGGCAGAGCTGTCTGTGTTGGTGTCATCCGTCCTCTCAAGCCGAGACCGCTTACTTGGCCTCCTACCAACTGCCGGCTCCACTTGGACCGATGTCTCCTGGGATTCCCCATCTCCCATCACGAGAGCAGAAACCTCAGCAAATTCCGAAGTCTCCGTAAGGCCGTTCTCATAAAGGATCTCGAAATTTCCAGACGAATCGCGAGATCGAACGACCCCGGAGCAAAAGCCAACACCCTCGATCTCCTTCCTAACGACTTTTCCAACTAACTCCATTGCTGCAACCTTGCTCTTGCTTTACGAAACGAGCGAATCTATAAACCAACGAAGCGAAGAAAACCCATAAGCCCAGTGGTCTGGATTTTTCCAAAAAGGGGAGAAAAAGAGTCGCGGGGATTTCTCTCTCTAGAAACGCTTACAACGTGCAGGAGATAGAGGGTAGAGATTCTCTCTCCTCTTTCTCTCTCTTCGGGTGAGGAGGGAAGGAAAGTAGGAAGAGAATTCTCTACAGAGAAACGCTGAACGAATTCTGTCTCTCTCTCATCAGAAGAAACAAGACGGGTTGGTCAATGTTAGGAAGAGAAAGCCATCTCTCTCCTCCCCACTACTTTTTTTTTTTTTCTTTTTCTTCTCACCTTTTGGGACAAAGGATATTTTTTTTTCCAAGGTAAAAATTTAGATTGATTGAAGAGTTTTACATGAAACAAGAGCAAATCCACAGAAAACGGCGATTACAATGAATCCCGTGAGAGAGCCGGCTGTAAACTTAGATAACCCCGGGAAACAAACTTAGACAATACAACCTGAAACAAGAGGCTAACACCTGATACAAGTGATACAAAGCTGAAGAAGGAGACTGAAAAAAACCACATGAATGCCGCTTATTGTAGAATCTTGAACGCCTAACGCTTTCGTAGAACGTAATCCACCTGAGTAGAAAGACTACGAGCAAAGACGAAACAACAGACTCCGGAAACGTCGGAAGGACTAAGCCTGTTTTAACCCGATCTTGGTTTCCAAGGCAGAAACAGAACTCCGCAAAGAAAGCCGAACAGATCGGAACGCAGAGAAACTCCTTTCACAACAAGTACACACTTGAAACAAGCAATAGCTAAACCCTAAGCGAATCTAGATTAGCCCCGGATACCGTAGAACAAAACAATCTGAAACGCAAAGGGTGAAACATTGAGCCAGGCTGAGAATAGCTAAACTAGACACAAACCATCTCCAAACTAGATCTGGATTCTACTGAAACTCAAAGACAAGCTCAATCCAGAACCACTGTAACAAGAGCCATCTCCCCTCTACCAAAAGCATCCCGTAGAACCAACTAACCTCCTTAGCCACACAAAGGAACCAGAACAACATAAACCCCATCTCATCTCATGGTAAAATGATGACAAGCAGAACAGATCCGGTGAGGGTGGGAAGAGGCATGGACGAGAGAAGCTTCGGGGGAGAGCGGCGGAGCAAGATGTGCTGGAGGCAAAGGTACCGGACCACAAGAAGACGAAAGCCGTAAAAAACAGAAGGGAAAAAGGAGACTAACCAAAACAAAAGCTAAACAGAGATCTCCTCACACCGATGCCGTCAAGGCCACTGGCGGAGGAGAAGGCGAAAACCAGAATCGACGGCGCGGTTAGGGTTAAGGAGTCGCTCGAGAGAGGTGGAGAGAGAAACCAAACCTTGGACAAAGGATTTTGTGTTATGTTTTTCATTTTCACAACCCTTTTATATGTAATAAATAGATAAAATTGGTACTCTAACTAACCACTATGTCATTACATGTGACTAAAAAATGTTAATTTTTTTTTTGTTTCTCAGCAATAATTTTGTTATTTAAATCTTAATTTTTATTAATATTTCTTTAATTTATTCATATTCCACTAAATATTTAAAAAAATATATAAGTAGAACAATTGGTAGATACAATACTATCAAAAGGAAAAATATTTAATTCTCACAAAAAAATAGTTTATTAATGTCTTTATTAGAGGAAATTTTGGAATAGCTAAACAACAGAAGTAATTGAGGAAAACATCAAAGGGAAACTTTATTATTACTGTCTAGAGCGTTAAGTACTCATTTATTCCACTAAAATTCGAAAAGTGCTAGTTTTAAAAGGTTTTAATTCTGAGGATGAACTCTAAATCTCTTCATCTCCAAGCAATGCTAGAAGAAAAGCCTTGTAGTCTCCTGATGTCTCTTTTGCTATAGCTTGCTTGAGACTTACATTGTTCCTCCTGAGATAAAGCTCATCGATCTTCTTCAGATCCTTTTCTGCTCGTGTGACAATCACACGAGTCAGTGCATCTTCATCAGTCACCACTTTATTGATTGCATTTCTCAAAACCTAAGTTCATATACGACACACAAAAATAATTACTTGATAAATTAGAGACCATATTTGACTGCTCTTGGTTGTATCTTACCTTTGCGTAATACCGATTAGGGTTCTTAATGCATCTGATAGCTGCACGTAATGCACTCAGGTACTCAGTTGCAGGGTGATTGAGCAGATCCTGATCATCAAAGGTTTCATTACAGATATCAAAAGATCCTGAACATTTCTATTTTTTGTCTAGTTTGTTTTGGCTGAATACCTTAGTGATCGATCGGCCATATGTATCCTTGTAACGGTTGAAGATTGCACTAAGCTGCAAACTGCTTCTTGTACTCAACACCCTTATAGTTTCTTCATGATTAACAACCTTACCGACGATTTCATCATGAAGAATCACAGCCTCTGACTGTGCCAACATCTCATCAAGTTCTTCTCCATCATATTTATAAGCAGACGCCATTGCAACCAAGAGCTGTATCAAAACGTGCAAGAGTTTGAGATCACTGAAAACAAGAAGAAGAAACATTGTGGAAATCAAAATCACTCACTCTCCTGACATCTCCAGTAGTACGGGAAGCCAAATCTTCCTCAAGAGAACGCTTGTATAGGCAACGGTAAGCACGTCTAGCAGCTAACAGATCTTCAGGGGATCTCATGGAGGTGATCTCGACAAGGACCTTGTAGTCAGGAACAGGCATCTGAAGAGCCAAGTTGGCTAAAAGAGCATCTCTCTCTGGAGGATCCAACGCCCACAAAGATAGAGCTCTCTGCAGATAACAAACATTGTTTTCTGTAAGATTTGGATTAATAATCAACCAGAGTAGAGAGTATATGGAAATAATCTAGACCTCAAAATCACCAGAGAGCTCAGATTTGAGCTGGTGAATGAGATCCTCATGGTATATCTCCTGGTAAGCTTGTCTTATGAGTTTCCTCTGGAACAAATTCCGATGTCCTAGGATCGAGATGATAGCCTTTTCATCGGTTCCCCATCCTTGACAAGCCTTCTTGATGTTTTCAGCGTCTTCAATAGGGGAGAATTGTGTGGGAGCAACAATGGTGGCCATTTCTTTTTTTGCTTCTGTTTTGAGTGATCTTTGCCTCTTTGGATATTGCTTCTACTGCCTTGAGCTCTCTTTATTTATACGAGTTGCTAATGATGTTACAATACTCATTGATTGTACGCTATGTCAATATGAAACTCTTTCTTTAATGATGTCCGTTTATGTATTGACTTTGCCGTTACCTTTCCGAGAGCAAAAGTTTTCATGAGCCAAACTATTGCACCAAGGCATACGGATAAATGGTTTGGGCTAATTTTGGTTCCTATTCGGTTCAGTTACTTAGCCATATAAGATTTTAGAAACCGGTAAAATAT
>OVAU01002602.1:0-12233 GCA_900406315.1 Biscutella laevigata subsp. laevigata
TACAACGATTGCAGTAGTACCAACGAAACCTGTTTATCAGTAATCCCCATAATGATTATGTTTCCATAGCCAAAATCATCAATCTCCACAACCGGCTTAATACGCTTAATGGCCTCAACATTATCTGGTACGAAAAGATTCTGCAGGGTGCTTTCCTTCCAGCCCCTTTCCTCCAAGTTAATGAGGTCCGAAACTTTCAAGGTTGGATCATTAAAGGCATGAATCATTTGAGGTCTACGCCATTCTTCATAAAAAATCCACTCATCCTCCCATAACATTTGTAGAGAGACCATTCCCAATCTGTTTTGATAGACCCCGACTTAGAAGTTCTCTACCAAATAAAACACTCCTCCAAGCATAGGAAGGTCTTCGACCTAGACTAGCATCCAAGGCCGATAAGTGGCGGAAGTATCTGCACTTCAAAACACGAGCGACTAAACTCTCTGGGAATTGCAACAATCTCCACGCCTGCTTAGCCAAAGGGGCTTGATTGAAGCTTTGTATGTCTCTGAACCCCATCCCACCGTGTGCCTTTGAGAAACACAACTTTTTCCAGCTAACCCAATGAATTTTTTTCTTTCCTTCTTGAGAGTTCCACCAAAAGTTAGCCATAGCTGAGGAGAGTTTACGACAGGTATGTTGAGGCAGTTTAAAGCAGGACATTGCATATACGGGCATCACTAGAGACACTGCCTTTAATAACACCTCATTACCACCCATTGAAAGCGCTCTAACAAACCAGCCCGACAAACGCCCTTCTAAGTGCTCACTCAAGTAAGATAAAAGCTCAGCTTTCGAGCCACTGAAAGACTCCGGTAAACCGAGGTATGATCCAGCTCCTCCTTTAGTAAAATTACAAACTGTTGCTGAATTGTTGGTCTGAAATTATGATCCACTCTTTTATCGAAAGTAATGGAGGATTTATCCAAGTTGATGACCTGACTTGTAGCTTCACCGTAAGACTTTAAGATCCTTTGAAGAGCTTCACACTGACCCAAAGACGCTCTACAAATGGACAAGCTATCATCCGCAAAAAGCGGATGATTGATAGTTGGACCATCCTTAGAAAATCTGATACCCGAAACCTCATTTCGATTTTCTGCTCTGTTTAGATGGTTAGTGAGACCCTCAGTGCACAATACAAACAAGAAGGGTGATAAAGGGCCACCTTGACGTAAGCCTCGTTGCGGCTTTACTAATCCATGCGCTTGATCATTGATAAAAATTGTGTATGTGACTGAAGACACACAACCCATCACCCAAATTATCCATCTTTCATGAAATCCGAGAGCTCGAAGGAGTTCTTCCAAATAAGACCACTCCACTCGGTCATACGCTTTGGACATGTCCAATTTAACTGCTAAAAACTCGCCGATATCTTCTTGTCTGTTCTTAGGGCGTGGACTAACTCATGAACAATGATGATATTGTCCGATATTAGCCTTTCAGCAACAAAGGGGGACTGATACAGAGACACAATCACTCCTATAAAAGGCTGAACCCGCTTCACTAGCACTTTCGAGATTATCTTATACACCACTGAACAAAGGCTTATAGGTCTTAAGTCCTTCATATTTTTTGGATCCACAACTTTTGGGAGCATACAAAGTTGCGTAAAATTTCAATCTGAGGAGCAGACCCCTGTGTCGAAGAAAAGCTTTACATCCGCATAGACTTCGTCTTTCACAACCTCCCAATGATGCTGGAAAAAATTACCAGTCATACCATCATACCCGGGGGCGTTCGAGGGATTAATCTCGAAAACCGCCTCTCTCACTTCTTCCATAGTAATGACTTTGATCAAGTCGACGTTCATCTAAGAAGTTACCGTCTTTTGAAACCCTTCAAAAAAATCCTGAAAACCAGTAGGATTGACAGATGTAAAGAGAGACCTGAAATAGTCAGCGGCCACCGACCCCCTACCCTTTTTAGACCAGTGAATTAAGCTTTATCATCCTCCAGGACCTCGATCCTCTTCTTTGATTTTACGTTCTTCACATATTCATGAAATAATCTAGAATTTCTGTCTCCCGCACTCAACCATTTGTCTCTGCTTTTTTGTCTCCAAAAAGCTTCCTCTTCTCTATATAGTACCATCACATCCTTCCTCAACTCAAAAAGCCTTCTCTTATCTGGGTTGTGAGACGATTCCGCATCTTCAAGGGATCTCTTGCTATCCTTCAGCCTCTTCTCTGAATTCTGCCTATTTACTTTGGTCCACTTCAACAACGCAATTCTGCAATGATTCATTCTCCTAGTGACCGAGACATCATCAATTCTATCAATATCATTCCACGTTGATAAGACCAATCTCTTAATATCAGGATTCATGCTTAAACGACTATCATATGTGAAACGCCCTTTAGCTCGAGGCGTCGAATCCACCAGATTAAAAAGTACAGGCCTATGATCAGACCCTCTCTTCTCCAAATAAACTTGAATAGCTGATGGGAATAAAAGTGACCAAGCTTTATTCACAAAGCATCTATCCAATTTGCACTTGACCCAATGTTTTCCCCTTTGACCTCCCCACGTGAAACTATTCCCAAAACTCCTAAGCAGATCCATATCACAAACAGATAACATGCTACAAAAAGGCTGGAATGAAGAAGAAGATCTTGACGATCCCCAATCTTTTCTCCATTGTGGAGGATGGCATTGAAATCCCCCACCAAGCACCACGACTCCTTGCGTCGAAGACCAATACGGGACAACTTTTCCCAGAAATGAGAACGGTTTTTAAGCAGAGACTCTCCATAGACAAAGGAACCGAAAGACACTACACCACCTAACCGCATTTGAACATCGACCAGATTCTTATCAGACTCCAACACCCAAATATCTACACTTGACTTCCAAAATAAAGCTAGACCTCTGCCATGGCCCATCGGCTCCACCGTATGCACATGATCAAAACCCAACCAAACTCTTAAATCTTCAATATTATCTCTACAATTCATCGTCTCCATCAAGAAAAAAACCTGAGGAGAGAGATGCTTGCAAATCTCCCTAAGGCGTTGAACCGCCAAGTCTTGGGACCGTCCCAATCCCTAGCAGTTCCAGCTACAAAGGCTCATTGGGGTGGCAGCGATCCCTGACCGAGGATCACCGATAGAATTTTCTTTTACCACCTCTGGAATAGACAACAACATCCTCATTAGCCTTTCTTTTCCTTCCCTCCAATGGCAGAAGATAATCATCCTCAATATTGTCAACAATTTCTTCCACAACAATGCCTGATTTGAGAGTTTTCCTAGAATTCTTATCGAGCCTGCATCAGCCTTTAGGTTTAGACTTTGAGGTCCCGGATGAGCCAGATTTCAAAGAAATTGGCCTTTCACTCGTTGAACCTCCTTGCCCAAACATGAAATTCGGAACAAAACCCCTGGGCGCCTCCATTGATACAACCTTTGGGTTTAAGCACGCGAGGAACCTCCCATACAAATTCGATCTTTCCTTAGGTCTCCCATACTCACAGATTGTTTAATCCTTTGCTCCTTAGCTTCATAACCAAAGACAAGCCCTTTACCTTTCATGAGATCATCTGAAACGACCGGCTTAGGCTCTAGACGTAGGATAGTCTTCGCTGTTTTCGGGTCACTCTCCACTTTTTTAATCGAGGATTTAACTCTTTCCTCTCGCAGAATCCTTTCAGGTCCATTCACCATAAGAAGATATTGGCGCATCCCTTCTAAAACTTTATTTGCTATTTTTGGCCTTCTCGTGATTGGATCTCTACAAACTTGGCTCTCTCTTAGAACACCAAAGAGAGGGTCTGATTCCTTTAGAACTGTTTCAACCACTGGAGCACTTCCAGGGACCTTTCTATTGACTCCCAATCTAGCCAATTCCTGTTGACGAATGAACCAAGGACATTGGGGTTGAGCATGAATCATTCTTTGACAAGTGAAACATCGCTTTTGCACTCTCTCATAAGCATAATAAACAGTGAAGGGTTTTCCAGAGCGATGGGTGAGGTTTTTAGACAAACGCATAGGCTTAGAGACATCAAACTTTACTAGCACCCTCACCGCTTCATCCTGGTGCATCTTGGATTCATCGAAAGACACTTCCTTAACCTGGCCCACACCAAAATATGTGATTGCTTCGACAATATAACAATTAACTGGCACATTCCTGATCTAAACCCAAATATCCACGAACTGAAGGAAGTCCGGAGGCGGGTTCTCGACCCACCGTTCCAAAAAATGGCCCATTCGTTGAAAGTTTGGAATCCTTTGTCCAATATCTCCTTCATTTCAGCCCCATATTGAAAGATAAATTGAAAACGCTCCCTTGACAAAGCAACTCCTCTTATTTTGTTTACTTTCTGCCACTTCCTTGGTAAGCCTTTAATAACATTCGACACCTTTTTCTTATCCGAGTTCAAAATGCGTCCTATCAGACTCAACCTATTCTTCTCCGAGGAGCTGAACTCAGGTAAATCAGGCATAAGAGTTGGCTCAACAGGTTCATCAAGGCACATAGACATGAGAGCCTTATCAATAGCAGACGACATCACCAAAATCCACCACTTCGGCCAAAAGGCTACTAACACCACTTAGACAGAGGTTTGGAGCCAACGGAGAAAAACAACAAAACACACAACCACACTCCACAGCAAGTTGACGAAACAGAAACTAACTCGAGAACACAACGACTGGATCTTCCGAAAAGACTACGAAACCGAATTCAACCAACAAGACAAAAAACACCACATCGAGAACACCAAACCTCACTACTCAACCTAAAACCGCATATGAGAACCCAACTAGAACACCAAAACCACAACCACACTCCAGATTGAAGGACCTGAAGCTATCGCGAGAACTCAACGACTGGAAATTCCGAGAAAATTAAAAAACGACTTCAACCAACACAACGAGTGACACCACAATGAGAACACCAAGCTTCACTACTCAACCAAAACCGCAGATGAGAAACTAGCTTGAGAAAACACCTCTACGAACTAAGTCAAATGCGATGAGAAAGCTTCAGAGAACTCCAACCATCGTGAAGAAAAAGCTCACAAACCTACTCCTTCAACTGAGCCACACGATTACGCCTCGAGCCCAACGCCTCAAAACCATCAAAAGATTTCCACCGTTAGATAAACTTTATGAGAAAAAGCGAACCCTCTCTTACAACCAACACATACCAAGCCCAAAAGAGGGGAGCCTTTCTTCCCGCTTGATTTGACAATTGCACAAGTTATACTGTTATAGAATTAATTGTAAGAAATACCGAAGTAAATCGAAAGGTATTTCAAATAAATAGATTCAAATAAAACATAGAGAATTAAATGAGAACTTTAATTGGTAACTTGAACCATAAATCATAGCTATTTTACAATTTATTTAATTATTTTGGATTAACGATAGTTTGAATGTTTGAATGTTTCAATTTATATGAGAATTTTGATAAATTATAAAGTATCAATTATTTCCATTAAGGTTGGATTAAAATAAAAATTTAATGTGTAACATAATAAACGACAACATTGTTCTAGGCTGTTTTGATTTTGGAGATTGAACTGAACAATACTTGTTTTAGTTAACATAAATACATAAATTGTTTATCAAGACTGTTTTGATCTAGGTTGTTTTGATTTTGGAGATGGAAAATATGCTAAATAAATTAGTGGTCACAAATCCTGTATTAAATTTATGAATCTTTATTTTGCTATAAGAAAACTACGGACAGTTGACATCTCATTCGTAATGCAAAATCTGTTAGTATTTCAGAAGAAAGTTTAGAAAGATTAGAAGAAACAGAGAATTCTGTTGAATATTTGATACAATTGTATTCTCGATGTTTTTAAATTTGAAGATGAATTGAGTAAGTTGCAAGGTTTATTTTAATTTATATTCAACTATATAATTAATGTCATTAAATATGGGATATATTTGATTGGTTATGTTTTTGGTATGTTATACATCAATTATTTTCATAAATTATGATTCAAACATTTTTGTAATTAATGGTTAGGTATGTGATACATCAATTATTTTCATAAATTATGATTCAAACATATACAATTAAATGAGAACTTTAATTGGTAACTTGAACCCTGAATCATGGCTCTTTCACAATTTATTTAATTATTTTGGATTTACGATGGTTTTTAGTTTAAATGTTTTAGTTTATAGGAGAATATTTGATAAATAAGTATCAATTATTTTCATAAATGTTTGGTTAAAATAAAAAACTTTAATTTGTAACATAAATAGCTGACAACATTGTTCTAGGTTGTTTTGATTTTGGAGATTTAACTGAGCAATACTTTTTTTTGCTATATTAAATACATAAATTGTTTATCAAGGCTGTTTTGATAAATGCTGTTTTGACTTTGGATATTGAAAATATACTAAAAAATTAGTGATTACAAATCATGTATTAAAATTATGAATTTTTATTTTGTCATAAGAAATCTAACAAAAGTTGACATTGAATGAAAACTCATTCGTAATGCAATATCTGTTATGATCTCAGTTGGAAGATTATGAAGATTAGAAGAAATAGAGAATTCTGTTATTCTCTTTTGAATCATTATATTCTTGATGTTTTTAAATTGGAAGATGAATTTAGTAAGATGAAATGTTTATTTTAATTTATATACGACTATATAACTAATGTCATTAAATATGAGATATATTTGATTGGTTATATTTTTGTTATGTGATATATCAATTATTTCCAGAAATTATGATTCAAATAATTTGTAATTAATGGTTAATCCATTGATTGGTAGGAATTAATGGTACAAAATTCTTAAGTAAATGTAAACATATTTGAAATAAATGGACTCAAATAAAACATATACAATTAAATAGGAATTTTAATTGGTAACTTGAACCCTAAATCATAGCTCTTTCACAATTTATTTAATTATTTTGGAGTAATGATGGTTTTTAGTTTGAATATTTCAGTTTATAGGGAATATTTGATAAATTATAAAGTATCAACTATTTCCATAAATGTTGAATTAAAATAAAAACTTAAATTTGTAACATAAATAACCGACAATATTGTTCTAGGCTGTTTTGATTTTGGAGATTGAACCGAACAATACTTGTTTTAGTTAACATAAATACATAAATTGTTTATCAAGACTGTTTTGATTTAGGTTGTTTTGATTTTGGAGATGGAAAATATTCTAAATAAATTAGTGGTCACAAATCCTGTATTAAATTTATGAATTTTTATTTTTCTATAAGAAAACTATTGGCATTTGACATTGAATGAAAACTCATTCGTAATGCAATATATGTAATGATCTGAGATGGAAGATTATAAAGATTAGAAGAAACATAGAATTCTGTTATTCTCTTTTAAATCTTTGATACCATTGTATTCTTGATATTTTTAAATTGAAAGATAAATTGAGTAAGATGCAAGCTTTATTTTAATTTATGTACGGCTATATAATTAATGTCATTAAATATGAGATATACTGATTAATTTATTTACCAATTCCTATTATGAAATCATCTCTAGACTCATCTAGATTTAGTTTAATTCAATCCTATCAAATCTATAAGAATGAGAAGAACACTAACCTTGATTCATTGCTTAATGTGCGTTATGATGCAAGTCTTTACTTTTTCTCTTTAGTGATCTCTTTTGATGGAGAAGTGATAAAGATCCTTTTATTGATGTGTTCTCTTTTATATTGGAAAAGAACTAAACATATCTTTTCATTTACAAACATGTAACCGTTCCTTTTTGTCAAACCACCACAACCTTACACACTTTCCATACAAATAAATGGTTTAATCTAATATACCAACAACCTTACATGTATGCGTGATTACTAATGAATCATCATATACTTGAATTAAGTAAGAGATGAGGGTTATCAATATACCCGAATTCTAACTCTTTTTGCGAGACAGATCCATTACGATATCAACTTTAATATTATAATTCATAATATTTACTATGAACTTGATTATAATAATTAAACTAAATATACAAAGGTCACATTAGAATATAAAATATTCTTACATTCTTCCACTGACCTTTGTATTAATTTAACGGTTCAATAACTTCAATGTGGACTTTTATACCAAGTCCATATGACGTCAAAAAAGCTATTATGCTAAAATCGGAACTTGTTGAATCATGGCGGTTTCACATCATTAATCGATGTAATTTTATAATGAGAGAGAGCCTTAATTCTCAAACGCATATCATATGTTATCTTT
Organism: Biscutella laevigata subsp. laevigata; assembly: GCA_900406315.1. Lineage (NCBI taxonomy): Eukaryota > Viridiplantae > Streptophyta > Magnoliopsida > Brassicales > Brassicaceae > Biscutella > Biscutella laevigata. Next base: position 8,208 of record OVAU01002602.1, read on the forward strand.
AAACATTAATGTATACATATACTTTTATGATAACATAATTAATAAAAACAAAAACATAACTTTAAGTGAATTCATGGTGTCACATACATGATACTTAATGAGTAGACTGTAATCACAATAGCAAGGCTTTATCTATAATACTCATACGTTCTATATGGCCGTAGTCCTTTAGTTGACTGATCTTCAACCATCGTATCCGTTCTGTGTGTTCAAAGGACACCCTACGCTTCTGTACTTCTTCTTTGAGAGACAAGTACTTTAACTCCATATGCTTAGCACCCTTTGAATACTTTTCATTCTTTGAAAAGAAGACAGCTGCTGAATCATCACAATAAATTTTCAGCAGCCTCGATATACTGTCAACAATCCGAAGTCCTGAGATAAAGTTCCGCAGCCACAATGCGTGAATCGTGGCCTCAAAGTTTGCCACGAATGCGGTCTCCATAGTGGAAGTAGCAATGATAGACTGCTTTCCACTTTTCCATGATATAAATCCCTCGGCTAATAGGAACAAATAGCCAAACGTTGATTTTCTACTATCAATGCATCCAACATAGTCTGAATCTGAATATCCAATCACTTCTAACTGATCAGACTTCCTGTATGTAAGCATTTTCTCTTTGGTGCCTTGCAAGTACCTGAGAACCTTCTTTTCAGCTTTCCAGTTGTTCATTCCAGGATTACTTTGATACTGATATTCATGGTTTTTATTAGGATTTTGATAATCTTTTATGCGTATTTTGTATAGTTTATGGTGCATTTAGAGTCTTTTAGGATTCCATTTGTGAAAATTTTGTATTTCACGTGATTGGAGAAGACTTAGGCAAGAAAGATGAGCATTTAGGGTCAAGAAAATAAAAAACCAACAATATTGGCATCAAGAATCGACCAAGGGAGATTTATGCATGGAAAAAGGATCAAGGAGCAGCTGGATCGGGCACCAGGATCGACCAGAGCTGCTCGGTCCAGACATTAGGAAAAATACGGTCTTGGATCAGCCACAAGGATCGACCAAGCCTGGCCGATCCAGAAAGCCAAAGATCAAAACTTTGCTAGATCAACCTAGGCTAGCCGATCCTGTCCAAAAGCAGAAGTCAACATGCAAAAATTAGAGTTGATCAGCCGAAATTTGCTTGATTTGGAACCACTATTTAAGCTTTTTAGACCTAATTTCTCTTAACTTTTGTTCCATCTTTGTATCTCTTTCTACTTTTGTGAAAAACCTTGTTAAAGAATACTTCTTTTCATTTTAATGGCAATTTGAAGTTTCTTTTCTCATCTATCCATTTCTTTACTTCCAAGTTTTTGTTTTTAAGTTTTTATCATGCTAAGACATGAATCCCTAATGAGATTTTGTGTTTTGGTGATGATTTGTGAGTAGTCTTTCTTTCTTAGTGAATGGATTGAGGAGATTGGGTGATTAGGGAATATATATTGATGCTAGGGGTTTAATTCTTCCATGTTCTTCATGTTTTTGTTGATCTTAGTGTTTGAATAGGATTGATCACCTTTTTCATGATCTTTTGCATAATATCTCCTGAGAAGTTTGATAGGTTGCTAGAATGAAGCAAATGCATGCTAATTGTATCCTATCCATGAGAGTGTGTTAGAAAGTTTTGGTAGTTGTATGGAATTGTTATTAATGCTTCTAATCATGAATTTGACCAAGAGATTGTGTAAACCATGTTTAGGAAAGGGGTTTTGCCATGAGAGTGGATTGACCTATGCTTGATACTCTTAGACTTAAGACTTGCATCATAATGTTAGAAATGAGCATCTTATTCTTGCACTTAATCACCTAAACCAATCCTCAAGTCCATTTGCTTAGGAAACCTTTTCTATTAAGTTTCGTTCTACTTGTGCTTTCTTGTTAATTGCTGCAATCGACTTTCTTGTTTCTATGCTTTTAAGTTTATGCTTTGCGTTTAGGATTGTTGAGTGACAGTTTCAATCCCATTTTACTTAGACTTGTTGAACTCTTTATAGACTGATTGATCTAGTAAAACCCCGATTAGGTTCGACATTTTACACCCACCTTCATTTGCACACCATAAAGCAAACATTTACTCCACTCTTCTAATCTATATGAGTGGTAGGGGTAAAGATTCTCTTATCAAATTGGCGCCGTTTCCGACTCTGGATTTTCTACTAGCAGTTAGTTCTTTGCGTTTAGCTGGGACTAAGTTTCTTTTTACTGAATCTTACTAATTCTTCTACTCTCTGTTTCCCGATTTTAGGTACCCTTTACATCGGATTCTCAGAGCTAGAAGGACGACTTTAACTCACTCTGGAGGACGAGTTGGACGATATGGGAGGGGCTTTTGACCCACAACTTATCACCATCAGATCAGGGGACGCACCTACACCATATGTGCCAAGGTATGACATTAGCGCCCCACCTATTGAATCAACCTATTTCCATATCAGGTCTGAGTTTATTGCTATGATTGAGGAACAAAAGTTCCATGGTCTTCCAAGGGAAAATCCATTGGACCACCTTGTTAGATTCGATATGTTATTGCAACACCATCCAACTTGATGGAGTCAACAAAGAGCTTTTAAGATGTGCCTTTTTCCTTTCTCTCTTGGAGATCGCGCCCATGACTGGCAAAAGATGCTTGACAGAGACTCTGCACTTCTTGGGAGGAATGCAAGAGTGCTTTCCTATTTAGTTCTTTTCCCCGCTAAGACTACAAGGCTTCGACAGGCGATTGCTGGTTTCATTCAGCTCTCTACTGAATCTTTAGGCGATGCTTGGGAGCGCTTAAAGGGGTATACTCTGCAATGTCCCCACCATGGTTTCTCTGAACGCCCATATTCTCAGTACATTCTACCGCGGTCTTCATCCTCGTTGTCGCACTGTCCTCGACACTGCGAGTTATGGTAGTTTCCTGAAGCAGACCATATATGATGGACTGACCTTGATAAATAACTTAACTCTAAGCGAGAGTCATTACGACTCTGTTTACGATCACCCGTTCGGTGATAGCTATCATGGTCCGGAGAACCACTACCAAAAGACGATCGACGCGCTTAATGATAAACTCGATAGACTGCTCCGTCTGTCACCGTCCTTATTAAACTCATCGATACACATAACATTTATCCACCTATTGCGATGCACCAGACAAAAGTCTATTCCGTTGGCCCTCTCGATCATCACCGTTGGGATACTTTTCAACATCCGCCTTACACACCACTTATCCCTCAGCACCCCGTCGCACATGTTGAGAGCTCTACGATTGACGAATCCCTTGTGCTTCTTAGCGAATTGGTTGCCGTTCAGTCACATACCACTCTTAAAATGGGAACCCTCAAATGGGATATTCACCTTAAGGTTGACGAGTCTTACGACGATCTACACCGCATGTTCGCTCAAATGGCCTCGCATATGCAATCATTAGATCTAAGAGTAGACGGCCTCACTGTGCCATCTTCGACAGCCTCGGGCAGTTCATTACACGCTGTTGAGGGCCCCACACTTGACTTTGTTCTGGCTATAACGCTTCGTTCTGGGAATCAATTACCTCCTCGAACTCCCATTGTGGACAATGAGAAACTAAGTAGGGGGGAAGCGATCCCGAAGGATAAAATTGTTATGGAAACGATAATCAAAACGCTGCTGAAGGAGAACAAGTTGAACCAAATACAGTTCATGTGCCAGACATCAGTAAACCAACCACTCCTATCATCCCTCGTTTTACACCACCACCTTATGAACCAAAGCTTCCATTCCTAGTACGTCATAAAGCTAAACTGATGCATAAATACCAAGCCCAATTTGAAGAGCAAATGAAAGAATTTCAAGTAGCCATGCCTACTATATATGCATTCATGCTAGTTCCTTAGTGTAGCAAGTTCTTGAAGGGTGCTATTAAGAACAAACTTAAGGATATGGAAGGTATGATAGTCCTCACTAAGGAATGCAACACAATCATTCAAACCTCATCTGCCCTAGATAAGTTGGAAGATCCAGGGAGCTTCACCATTGATAAGTATGATTTTACTATGGTTTAGTAAATCTAC
>OVAU01002603.1:0-12232 GCA_900406315.1 Biscutella laevigata subsp. laevigata
ATTTAATTATTTTTATCAACGAGTATCAATTATTTAATTACAACCATATGAATTTAATACAAATAAATATTAATAAAATAACAAAAAATAACCTCGCGTACAACGCGGGTAATAATCTAGTTACCTATTAAGAGTAGATAAAAAATAAAAAGATCTTCGAAATTTTGACAAAAAAAAAAAGAAAAGGGGTTAGGGTTTGCAGAATTTTTTTTTTTTTTAAGGGGAAGTCTTTTTTGTTTACTATAGAGGAGTTGAGTGATTTATCCGATTGGAGATTCGGTATGGGAATCCGACCCGATTAGAACCTTGGTTAGGTAGTAAATAAATCAAACTAATCTACTTTTTGGTCATTTACTTATTTTTTGATTTTTAAAGAAAATGTAAAAGAAATTAAATTAAAGGATGTATTGCAGCACTTTTTCAAATCCATAGATGTAATACAGCAATTGACCCACTTCTTTTACTCTTAAGCAAACAGGAAAGAGAGACATATATCAGATTCAATTCACCGACGACGAGTTACAGTGACGGAAAGAGCTGGAGCCCCAATATTAGGCACCCGACGAAGCAACACACACGTCTCACTCCCATTAAGATTCGCTCAAAGCCTAATAAGATCCTCAATCGAACTTTATCAGAGCCAAATCTCAACCGGCGGTTGTTGATGATGAAGATGATATACATTTCTTTAAGCTGATGATAGATCTCTCGGCAGAAGAACTCGAGCAGATCGTTTACCTCTCTAAAATTTAAGATTTCCGCATCTGCTCTGTCGTTGCCTGGATGCTCTTCGCCGTCCTCTTCTACTTTTCCGATTAACCAACAGGTTAAAGACTAGATCTTCTCTTAAACTTAATTTCCATTCACGTTCACTCTTATTTGTATCAAAGTTTTTATTATTGGACCCAAATATTTAAGATGCTACAAATTAAATCCATCGAGCAAGATTCTTAATATTTAAGTGGTTATGTTTCTTTTTTTTCTCTTAAATTCCAGAATCAGGTAGGGAGAAGCAGCAAAAGTTGTGATCAATGTATCAGTAGAAGGTAGTCCAGGACCAATAAGGACGTTGGTTAAACTGACTTGCAATGTCGAAGCAACAATCAAAATGGTCGTTGAGAAGTATAGTAATGAAAGACGAGCACCAAAAGGATAAAGATCTTGCCTTTTAACTGCATCAGTCTCATTTCAGTATTCAGTTGAAGCTCCATAACTCAATCTTGATCCGGTTTTCAGTCTTAGAATCGAACAAAAGTTTCTTTGAAATAGTATAAAAGTTATGGAATTTACTATTGTGCTGGTTGGAGAAAACCGATGTAACTGGTGAAGTAACAGTCGCACAGACGAGTTGTGATCATTGTCGACAAAACTGGTACTCATTTAGAGCACCTCCAACCATAGTATCTAATTTTGAGTATCTCAAGTACAAAAAGTGTGTTTTATTCATTTTTTAATGTTTTGAGATACTTTGTACAATTATGGTTTTAAAACATCTCCAATGGTAGTATCTAATCAAGGTATCTCAAAACATTAAAACTAAACTCAATTTCATTCTCAATTTTCAATTCCAAATCCATTGTCAATTCTAAATCCTAAATCTAAATTACAAATCCTAATTCCAATTCCAATTAAACGAAAACTATCTAAATCAAAACTAAATTACCTTCTTCATNTAAACTCAATTTCATTCTCAATTTTCAATTCCAAATCCATTGTCAATTCTAAATCCTAAATCTAAATTACAAATCCTAATTCCAATTCCAATTAAACGAAAACTATCTAAATCAAAACTAAATTACCTTCTTCATCATCTTTGCACCATCTGCACTTCTTCACTCTGATCTTCTTCACACTCATATTCCTCACTTTGTTCTTCTTCTTCTTCGTTTATGTAGCATCAAGTTTATAAATCAGTCTTCTTGATCACTCCTTCTCCATCACCTTCTTCTCTGTCTTCTTGATTACTCATTCTCCATCATCTTCTTCTCTGCATCGTCTCCATCTTCGATTCACAAAACTGTCAAAACCATAAAACTCATTAGTGGTACTTATAAAACCATAAAACTGTTCAAACCATAAACGAGTACTTAACTCATAAGTAACCTAACATGATAACAAAAGAGCTTCCTCACTGAAATTAGCATCAGAACAAATCGTTTCCACAACAAAGAATCCTTATTGCAGGAATAATCGGCATGAATTTCTCAACCTCACAAATTCACTAGTCCTGAAGTTTAAGAAACATAAAACCAATCCAAACACAAAGTACAACTTAAGCTTTCAGACTCTACAAGGCATTGAAAGTGCTAACATCTTCAAATCAATTGCATGTACTCCAAGTTTGTGACTAAAATCACATTCCTAAAGAGTAAGAAACAAACAATACTAAAGAGTACGGATAAGGTTGATTCCATCCTGATGAAATTATGTATGATGATGACTTGAATGCTCGAGAGCTTGTTAAGAAGAAACAGAGTTCTTCAAATCAGCAGCATTCAAGAGAGACTTGGCTGGGGAAACCAAAGCAACACCTCCATTTTCTGCCTTAGAGTACTTCTTGTACACAGCTCGTAACCTACTCTCTTCACATCTCGAGTGAAGAAAAGACAGAAGCTTTGAGCAATCCCTATACAACACAGAAATAACGAAAAGTTTCAGACAAAAACAAAACAGATGATTATTTTTGGAAATCGGTCTCTGCTTACATAATCTCAGACTCTGAGTATCCAGTGTGGAAATTCAAGGTATCAGTCCAAGCAGGAGACTTGTTGAGTGAGCATCTCGCTGTGTAAACAGCTGAAGCAGCAAACATGGAGGGACAGAACATCAAGGTTTCATAGTACATCATACCCAACTCAACAAGAAAGTGAACCATATTCTTCATCTTGAGAAGCAACAATAAAACCAAAATCAGTCTACTTATTCAAGTATATCAAAAGGTTAAGCAAAAGTATTTACTCACTTCTGGATCGGACATCTAAGCTTTGATGAAGCGGACAAGGAAGACGTATTGAGTCGGGACTGTCAAATACCATTCGAGGTTTCCAAGTATGGTATTCTCCATCTTGACGAAGGAAATCACTTGATCAACAGAAAATCAGAGAGAGATATCGAGAGAAAGAGAGGTCACCGAGGAGTTGAAATCCGGCGAAAGCGACGATGGAAGCCGACACGATGCCAAAACACAAAGCTACATCGTTTTGGTCTTCAGATACGGTTCTCAAATCCCTTAAATCAGATACGGTTCTGACTTTATTATTTATTTCTGATTTATTTTTTTGGTTCTGAAACCCAACCCACACACTAATATACCGGCGTTGGAGTTGGTCTTAGCATGTAAGATAACACCTCTATCCTCTTATCTCTGGTTTTGGATAATTGATTCAGTTCACTTAATGGACGACAATTTTCTTAGAATTTTGATCCCAAAGGTAAATTTGATGTTCTTAGGATTATATTTTGCTTAACCTTTAGTTCAATTTTTAATTAGATGAATATTAGAAAATTGATCATACGAACCACTTCTGGTGGAAAAATTGAACATATGGATTCGTTGTCTCTGAAATCGAGCGTTTACCATTTGTTCGGCAGGGAGAAAGACGTCAAGCAAGGTCTTGAGGGTATTCATGAGTTTCCTTCTCTCACTCTAAATCACTATTTGTTACTTTTGTAGATGGATTTACACATTGTAAATTGTGACTAAGAAAACATGCAACAACTTCGAACTGGGTGGATGATAAGACCATTCTGAGTTTAGCCAAGTAAATAAGCTATTGATTAACAAGGTAGAATTGTTTCCATAATAAGCAAAACTCACACTAGATATATTAGTACATCTGTGTGATTTGGTATTTTACTCTCAACATATACTAATGTTAATGCAGAAACATGTCTTGCACAATATTGTTGGTGTTGCTGTAATTAATCTTTCTATGGGCTTCTTGTCTTTTTGTGTTTCGTTAGTCGGGTGGTAGAAGAGATGCAAAAGCATGTGTAGGAGCGGTGAAGCAACTCTCGGTTGTTGGAAGAGCAATGGTGAAAACCGAAAACGACATAGAAAATAGCCGTGGAAGACATTAAGATGTTCACTGAGAAGCAGCGGAGTCTGACGCATGATGATCCAAATAAGATTAGAATATCATTGGGCGGATACGAGGATTTGAAAGGAAAGCATGAAAAATCTGATAGGCTACGCCACGTCTACACTCGAAGGACGAATAGGACACGAGGAGAAACGGACAGGAGTGAAGACGGAGTTCAACTTACGCAGAGTTAGTTTCATAATATTGAGCTAAATCTGATTTAAGGTTCGGTTATAAGAATCGTTAAATCAGATTGAGGCTAGTCCGGTTTAGGCCGGTTTAGTTTGAGTGATAGTTAAATTAGAATTCGTTGTTGTCCTTGGTTTTTATCGAACATTTTGCTTGGTTTATGTGGAGCGTGTGTGCTTCTGGTTTCAGAGAAGTGATCGATATGAGATCATCTTCTTCTTGATTCAAACATTTGTAATTGTTCGTTGTGATTCAATAAAGATACAGAGTTGTTTACAAGATCCGGTAACCAAAGTCTTATCAATTGGTGCGTGACTTACGAGCGGTGAGCGGTAACCAAAGTATTTGTCGTGGGCTGAACTGTGGTATAATACTTCGTACCATTCCGCCATCAAAACCACACCGTTTGCTGCAGTTTATGGCAGATCACCACCGGCATTGCTTTCATATGAGTCAGGGTCTACACGTAATGACTCGCTGGAGAAATTGTTGCTGGAAAGGGATCGAATGCTCGCTGAGTTGAAGGAAAATTTGGTACATGCCCAGCAGTTAATGAAAAATAATGCCGATAAGCACAGAAGAGACTTGGAATTTGCAGTGGGGGATCGCGTGTATCTCAAATTACGACCATACAGGCAGCATTCGGTACAGCGCCGCTACTGCCAGAAGCTAGCTCCACGGTTTTTCAGTCCATACCTGGTCATTGAACGCATCGGCCACGCTGCATATAAGCTCCAGCTTCCGGACGGAGCTAAGATACATAACGTCTTTCACGTCTCTCAACTGAAACCGGTATTGGGTAAGGACACAGTCGTTAATTCATTTCCTTTGAAGTTTGTGGATTCTGTGGACTTTCAGGTATCACCAGAGACAATCAAGGACTGGCGCTATTCCGTGCAAGGTGACCTCGAGGTGCTGGTCAAGTGGACGCATTTACTGCCTGAGGAGTGCTCGTGGGAATTGGCAAAGGATATCGCTCTCCAGTACACGGATTTTCAGCTTGAGGACAAGCTGTGTCTCATTGGGGCGGGTAATGATAGGCTACGCCACGTCTACACTCGAAGGACGAATAGGACACGAGGAGAAACGGACAGGAGTGAAGACGGAGTTCAACTTACGCAGAGTTAGTTTCAGTATATTGAGCTAAATCTTATTTAAGGTTCGGTTATAAGAATTTTTTAAATCAGATTGAGGCTAGTCCGGTTTAGGCCGGTTTAGTTTGAGTGAGTAGTTAAATTAGAATTCGTTGTTGTCCTTGGTTTTTATCGAACATTTTGCTTGGTTTATGTGGAGCGTGTGTGCTTCTGGTTTCAGAGAAGTGATCGATATGAGATCATCTTCTTCTTGATTCAAACATTTGTAACTGTTCGTTGTGATTCAATAAAGATACACAGTTGTTTACAAGATCCAGTAACCAAAGTCTTATCAAATCAAACAGAATGGTCGAGTATAAAGCAGAGACACTTGCTGAGCTAGAAGAGATCAACCACAACAAAATAGAATGGGAGAGGATGTTGGAGGAGAAGATAAAAGAGATGGAGGAGGTGAGGAGATTTGTACGTAGCGCATTGAGAAAAGCAGAGATTATAGAGGAAACATACTTAATTGTTGATGATGAGCTTAATAAATAGAAATGAGTAGAATTGTAGCAGAGATCGATGCTTTTAGGTGATTAGTAAACACTACTACGACTGATGAATGTTCAAACGAACAATGTATCTTTTCTATTTGAAAGATTGTTCATTTTTCATATATAACATGAAACTGCATTAACATGAAACGAAGACTAAAGCTTAGATTTTAATGGCATCTCTGTTTAGTAATGATTCAACAGTCGTTTCTCATTTTTGAGACTCCACTTTACTTTACTTAACTTTTTAAATTTCTACGTTATATTTAAATTTCTCATTATTTTGACTCCATATTGATTTTTAAATTTCTACGTTATGTTTATCATTAACTAATAGTTTTATTCAATATAATATCAAAAATCAAATATGAATAAATATATATGTATTCACATTTAGAGTAATATTCAATTAGATAAGTATTAGATATTAATAAAATAGATTAAATTTGACAAATTTCATATAAAACTATATTGTAATAAAATATCATATTTATCTAGAAATTATTAAAAAATATATACTAGAAATTAAAAATATATAAAAATAATATTGTGTTTTATTAGAGCAAATAACTCTCAAATATCATTGTATCGTAAAATGAATTATTTATTTATAATTCTCATTTATAATATGTTATCCAGTAATAATAATAAAATTAAAGATAGTTTTATATTTTCTTACAATCTTTTAGTTATGAAAACAAAATCAAATTAAGCAGCTTATTTACTTATTGATTAAAAATCTATTAGTTTTAGGATTTCCAAAAGCTAATGTATTTTATAGTTGTGTTAGTGACACGCATATAAAAAGAAAAATTCAGTCTTTATTTTAAAACGATGGTAGTTAGAAGAATTACGACATGATGACATTGAACATAAATTTTTTGAAAATTATTGAAGTTTCTAACTAAAAGGTGTAAAATAAATACCCGCCCGTAGCACGGAGCAATACTGGAAAGGAAAATAAATGCAGAATAATTATTTAAAATGTGTGAAAAAAAAAAATACTGGAAAGGAAAATAAATGCAGAATAGTTATTTAAAATGTGTGAAAAAAAAAAATCTTGATAATTGTCGTGTCACTGTCATCCATACAGTAACGCAAACGATTCTTATCCTTTGTACCGATCTAGTTTTCTACCTAGTAAATCAATATATTAAAATATGGTGAAATATTATTACCCTCTAAACTTAATTATTTGACAAAAAGTTTTGGTTAACTAATGTATTTTTACGTTAATTTTTAGGGTTACAACCGACCGGTTTGATAGTCTAAGTTTTTATAAAGAAAAAAATAAATAAATATTTTAATGGAAAATTAAAATACCGATTTAATAGTTATTACTGCTAAGGTGATAACGACTATATTAATGTATTTCGCTCAGACTAAAATACTTGTTTAATCTTAATGTATTTATTTCATTTTGTTTTTGTCAACAATCTTATTTTATTTTTAATGTAATAGTCACTAGTATTGTGAGATTTTTTTTTTTTTTTTTTTTATAACCTAGGTTTAATTCTAGGGCCGTAGACAACATGTGAAATTTCACTCCCAACGGGAATCGAATTCGGGTGGCGGAGGTTGTAGTCACAACTCCTTTACCACCTGAACCAACTCCGTGTTGGTCAATTTGTTTATGTTTCTATCTCTATAGTATTATTTAAGAATCACTTTTAAGAATATAACCATGAAATCATTAAAATATTACATGATATGCTATGGAAAAAATACAATTTAAGAATAAATTAAAGGATAAAATTGGAAATATATGTAATTTTCATTAATGGTAAAGTTGTAAATTTATAGGAAATTGATTTATAAATTAAAGTGAATTTCAGAAATAATTTTAAAAAGAATTATCAAAAATTGAATTATCATCGTAATCACTAAAAAACAATTATAAAATATTTAATTTTTTTATTAAACATTCACATCATTATAGTTTTTGATTCTACAGAAAATATTAAACCTCTTTTTATATATAAATAATTCTAAATCTAATATACTAATAAATTTATTAAATAAATTTAATTATTTTAATATTTGATACTTAAGCAACATGAAAATATTTGTTGTTTTTTAAGTTTATAAAATATTTATCACTTTATATTTATTAGATTCTAAATAATATATTTAAAATTCTATTTATAAAAATAGTTCCAAATCATTAAAAAAATTAAATTATCTTCAACAACTATTACGTAAACTCTAAAAGAGATTATAAATAAATATTTAAATTTTTACTAAACATTTATTTCTTTATAGTCTTTTGTACTATAAAACATTATTAAGCCTCTATTTGTATATTAATTATTTTAAATATATTTAATTGAATAATATACCCAATAAATATATAAAATAAAATAAATTATTTTTTCAACAAATAAAATAAATTATTTTAATACTTGATTGATCTTTCGTAACAAGAAAATATTTGTTACACATTTATCCCTTTCTATTTAAGAATCTATTAGGTATAGATAATTACAAATTAAATTTTAATAATATTTTTTTTAAAAATCACAAATTTATTATATAATAATTTCTCAAGATAAGTCTAACAAAAAAATTAACGATAAATTGTTATTATCTTAGTATCCATAAAATTTCAAAAATAACAATATTTTAAAGATAATTTGATATATATTTTTGCATAAAATACAATTTAAAGAATAATTACCTGTATATAATGCTGGTAAAATTTTAGTTTAATTGATACAATCCAACTTTTTGCTTATAGTGAGATATTCTTTGTATACCTCTTATAACCTTAAATCTTAGTCATTGGCTGATGTAGTAAGGCACATAACCCACATAAAATTATTATATGTTTTGTGTATTTATGTCATGATAAATTAATAGTTAATTTGGAAAGTAAAAAACAACCAAATATATATATATATATATATATATATATAGTCTATTAAAACATAATAAATCTACCACAAAAAATTATAATGAACTACTAACTAAGATGACTTAAATTAAATATAAGTAACCTATTAAATAAAAATATATTTTAACATAATCCTCTTATTATAATACATGAAACGAGGGTTTTGGAGCCTCTGAGCCACTCAACTTCAGCTCAGATTTCGTCCAATCCCTGATTGACATGTCATCTGCCCATTTTAGAATATATTTTTCATCGTTTCATCTTCTACCTCTCTCTCACATACATTTCAACTCTTCATGTTATCTCATTTTCCCTTACCATGTTTTCCTCCCTCCCTTGCATGTGGAGCTTTCGTTCGCACAGCTAGAATCCGTCGTCTCGCTTGATTTCTCCGCTGCTGTTTTCGATTCTCGGTTAGGTGAACTTCTTTGCCTGTGATGATTTACTGCTTTGTATGTCTGTTTGCTTGCTTTAGGTTTTCGTATAAATGATTTTATATATGATCTTTGAAATTAAATATTCGCTATTTCAACAAATCTAGGGGCTCTCAGTTTCACACTTATGAACTCTTATCGACAAGATAAATTCACTAATGGTTTAACCACCTTTTTCGCAGGAACAAGGTGAAATTCACCGCTTCAGATGGATCTTCAGGGATGCCTTTTGCAATGGAAGGATTGTATTAATGAGATTTGGTCAGATGTCGCTCTGCATTTCCATAAATTTTTGGATCGAAGTATCTGTTTCGATTCAGTGAGTAACTAAATCATCAAAGTTGAGAAAGAGGAAGACAAAAGAAGAAGCTAGAGAGAAAACCCAACCTCACTTGGAATCTATCACGCAACTTAGTGTTTGGCTGAACATTGGCTACCTTTCTTCTCTTCTTCTGGGTTTGATACTTATGCTGTTAGCTTATCAGGTCAAGTAAATTTTCTCAAGTCATGAAACTTTTCTGATTTATGTTCAAATTTTATCACGCATCTGAACCATCCATTTTTTTAATCTGGATTAAATTTGTGTAAATGTTTTCATCTTTGATTTCTTTAGGGTGAGAGTGATGAACCGTTGGGAATAATTGCTGGAACTCTTCAGGTACTTGAACTCTTATTCAGCATTGGAACGACATCGTCTTTGTAGGATACGTTTCTGATCTTTTTGTGAAAATTACTTGATTATTAAAGGCTTTACTTATTCGTATTATAGTCGCATGCAAGTGATATTGCGGATTTCATCGAATCAAATCTTAGCTCTTTACCTCATGTTCTTATTAGTCATTCTTTTGGAGGACTCATTGCACAATATTACTTGGTAAATATCGTAAACAAACAGTCATTAGGTATGTATAATTTATTGAAAGAAGTGAAATTAGCTGTTCATACAGTCTACTCGATAATTGGTGAGTTTACTCTTTTAATTTCAGGGACTGAGAATGCATTTCCAAAACTTTCAGGGGCTGTTCAGGTTTGCTCGGTTCATTTTTGGGGTAATAGGTGAACTTCTCACCACCTATTGACATGTAANGATTTCAGGGACTGAGAATGCATTTCCAAAACTTTCAGGGGCTGTTCAGGTTTGCTCGGTTCATCCTTGGGGTAATAGGTGAACTTCTCACCACCTATTGACATGTAATTGCCATGTCATAAAATTGAATTTATAAATATGGATAATTTAAAAAAATATCTGAAATTGACTCATAAAAACGAATCACTACTTCTACATTATTAGCATTAATGGTCACTTTATTTTGTTAGAAACTGAAACTCTTTATTTTACATTTGCTGAGTATATCGTTTCTTCTCCTCCTCCCTTGATTTTTTTTTTTAATAATAATAATAATAGCTTATTTATTAACCAAATCTAGACCCAAATTACACAGTCCATTCTGAGGCCCAAGCACCAAATCTCAAAATTACAAAGTCTATGACCCATAAACATGAAACCCTAGACCTAGCAACTAAGGACTCAACTTCAGACATCAACCGCCGCCGCCGGTTGTACTCCGATCTGCCGCCGCCAGTCATCTACATCTACTACAACTGACCGGAATCGCACTCTGCTACTTCGCGGTGACCCATGCCGCTTTTCGCCGAGCTCTAACTCTGGCGGTCAATTCGAAGAGCATCTCCAAACGCGGCCAACCTCGAGGAACCAGCTCCGCCTCGTTCCCGCGACGAGACCCCATCGTGCGAGGCGAAGAAGAGCTGCGACCCCTCGAAAAAACACGCGGCTGGAGGACCGAAGGGCTTATGCGGCGGATGACTTGCTAGACGCCGACCACCGCCGTCGAGTCTAGCGAAGGGCCGACGAAGAAACTACCTTCATGCAACGATGCCGGAGTGAGGGGGATCGTCTCCAAGCCCAGATCTGAGCACAAGAGGCGGAGGAGGAGATTATCTTACCATTCGCGACGCGGGGATCTTAGCTTTCGCCGAGATCGAGAAGCAGACAGCCAACAGGACTGGAGAATGAGCCGTGCGTCGCGCCACCGGAGAATGAGCCGTGCGTCGCGCCACCGGAGAAGAGCCACTCTCCGCCAAACCCCGAAGCTAGGGTTTGATGCTTTCGCAAGAGGAAAGCATCTCCGGCGACGAAACTGAGTAAGGGACCGGAGATGGAGGACGTGACCGCGCGGAGCAAGGGTGTTTGACCAGTCGACGGCGGCGAGGGGATCTCCGCCGCTCTACTAACTCCGGCAAGCTCTCTGATTAGATGAGAGAAAGGGGAGAGAGAGATTTTAAGAGAGAGGGACTATTTGGCTCCGTTTTGTGATCTATGTTCCTCCCTTGATCTTATTTTACAAAACTCTTTTACTTATGCCAAAAATTCTTCATGTGCTTTGAATGCTTCGGCAAGCACGAGGTTTAGGTGTTCACATCTCTTTTGTCTGATACATCACCATGGGTTCATGGTCTGAGTTCCAGATCAAGAAGATGGAATCCGGTGGCAAGGAACGACTCAAGAACTTCTTCATGCAGTACGAATTTTCTATTTGATTTTTATGTTGAGCAGATTCTCTCTTTATCTGTTTGATTTTGTCCATTCTTACTATGTGTATATAATTTCTCAAATCACAAATGAGGCTTTGTTTCAGACGCAGAGCATACAGAGGACTGATTACTATCATGGTAATGTGTTCTGATTATACTAGACCGCATCCATATTGGTATGATATTGATTAACATGTATGCGATGACACTTTTTGGCCAAATCCTAAGGACCACACCTTCTACTTCCTTTGGTGCAAGTGGATGAAGTCAAGTTAAACAAGAAGATTATGAAACATTGGGTGCAAATGTAGCCATTCAACCTAAACTTTTTTAAGATGAAGCATTGATTACATATGTATGATTTCCTTGACGGAAAAGTAATTAAATTGGAAATCTTCATATTTTTCAACGGGAAAAATCCCAAAAAAATCGCGAACTTATCCATTTGCAC
>OVAU01002604.1:0-12231 GCA_900406315.1 Biscutella laevigata subsp. laevigata
GAAGGGTTATCTTATTTAATACAGAAGGAGATAGATCGAGGAACGCTCAGTGGGTTTCGAGCCAGCAGATTAGGGCCGAGTGTATCACACATCCTCTTCGCCGATGATTCGCTGATGTTCTGCAAAGCAAATGCTAGTGAATGCCGTGCTTTTCTGTCAGTGCTAGACGCATATGGGCGAATATCAGGTCAGTTTGTCAACTTCCAGAAATCTTGCATCACCTTTGGCAAAGGTGTCTCGGCTGCGAATAAGGATATCATAGCGGGAGATCTTGGTATTCGTAACATTGGTGGCTTGAGCAAATATCTAGGACTACCTGACTACATAGGCAGAAACAAAAATCATACTTTTGAGTACATTGTTAGCAGAATCAAGAGTAAGGTTAGCAGTTGGTATACAAAGTTTCTGTCACCTGCAGGCAAGGAAACATTGATCAAGGCGGTTCTCCAAGCAATGCCAACATATGCCATGTCTTGTTTCATGCTCCCTTCGACGTTACTTCACAAAATTGACAAGGAGATAAGGAGGTTTTACTGNTTGTCACCTGCAGGCAAGGAAACATTGATCAAGGCGGTTCTTCAGGCAATGCCAACATATGCCATGTCTTGTTTCATGCTCCCTTCGATGTTACTTCACAAAATTGACAAGGAGATAAGGAGGTTTTACTGGTCCGGTCTAAGGGACCATTCCAAAATACCTTGGGTACCTTGGGATACTCTGACAAAATCAAAGACAGAAGGCGGCCTAGGCATAAGGGACATGAAAGCTTTCAACGTCGCTCTGTTGGCAAAGCAGTGCTGGAGACTGCTCAAGCGGCCTACATCACTGGTTGCTCGGATTTTTAAGGCCAAATACTTCCCTAATTTGACCTTGCTAACGGCGCCATTGGGGAGTAGACCAAGCCATGCTTGGTGGAGTATTCAGCAGGGTAGTGCATTGATAAGAAAGGGTGCGGAATGGAGGGTGGGTAGTGGTGATGATATTGTTGTATGGCGAGACAATTGGGTACCGGCAGAATGTCATAGACGGCCAAAGCCGAGGAGTGACAATGGCAAAATTTCGGGGGATGCAAACTCGAATCTACGTGTGAAGGATCTATTTATGAACGGCGCTAGGTGTTGGAATGAGAGGCTTTTGGAAAAGATGTTTGATAAGGAGGACGTCGCCCTAATAAAAGGAATACGGTTAGATTGTATAGGTCAGCCGGACTTCATTTGCTGGAAATATACGAGAAATGGAGTGTATAATGTTCGAAGCGGTTATCACCATCAGATAGAGTTGGACAGAGGGACTGATAAACGATCTGGCACCTCGATCCAAGGCGCATGCTTGGCACTTTATAGCAAAATTTGGAGGATGGATATTCCCCCAAAAATCAAGCACTTCTGGTGGAGAACTCTTCATGATAGTCTCCCGGTTGCTGTCAACCTTTCCAAACGGAAACTAAAAATTGATCCAACTTGTGCTTTATGTGGAGACCATGAAGAGACCACAGGTCATATGCTGTTTGCTTGCAGGGTAGCAAAAGAAATTTGGGAACTTAGCCTTCCGAGCGACATTGCTGGAATGGAATCTTCTCTGCCGGACTTTATCTCTCTGATTCTAGCTCGGCCGGCTCAAGAGGCTACCCTAGCTGCTTATGTTGGATGGAATATCTGGAAATCAAGAAACTCTTTCCTTTTTCAGAATACTAGGAGAATGATCCCCGATATAATTAATAAATCTTATGTAGATGCTACTTTGTGGCAGGAGGCGAAGAACCAAGAACAGGGTCAAAGCAGCGGGTGCAGCAGCATTGGAGATGCCCGGAGTCTAAGCAGTTCGATCACTCTGCGACCAAACCAATTCTGCTGCAAGGTGGATGCATCTTGGACATCCTCAACTGATAATGGAGGGATTGCATGGAATCTGGTCACTAACACCAACACTCAGCTCGTAGTTGCGAGTGGTAGCATAGCACCACTACGAACTCCGTTGGAAGCTGAAGCTTATGCCTTAAGGGAGGCGATGGCTCAGATGCGAAAGCTCGGGTATTCGGATGTAGTCTTTTGCACCGACTCGCAGCAACTCATATCATTGTTGCGACAAGCCCGAAGACAGGATCATGCTTGGATTCAAGAAGATTGGAGAAGTCACCACATAGCTCCACTTATAAGCGGTCTTTTGAACATGTTATTTGCTAATCCCTCTTATTTTTGTATGTATATACCAAGAGGTTGTAACTCCCTAGCAGACTCTATGGCTAAAGCAGCTCGGAAAAATAGTACTTCAATGGTTGTAAAATGGTTGGTTAGTTAATATAATGATAATGCTGGTGACAAAAAAAAAAAAAAAGAAGATAAGTACATACCGTTACAAGGCAAAAAGCAAAAAGTTCCTTTTTTTTTTTTTTTTTTTTTTTTTTTTTTTTTTTNGATTCGATCCAAACTTGAAGAAACCTTTTGTAGCTTCCTCAGCTCTCTCTCCCTATGGTAATTCCCTTGCTGTGGGGAGAGAGATCATCTGTACATAGTTTTTTTCAGTTTTAGCGGAGAAGTCGATGATGATTCCGGATCGAAGCTTTTTGTTCTCAATTTTTTCAATCCCGATCTCGGGTCAATCTCTTTTCGACGAGTTTTTGTTTCTTTTGGAGGGTCTTCAAGCTAGGTGGGAGCATGAAGGTGGATTTGGATCTGACGAAAATTCCACACGCCGTTGTTGTAGTTTGACTTTTTGTCGTCCGATTTGGTTTCTCTTTTCCGGTGTTCTCCGGTTGCTGAAGCCATGGTGGGAGGAGGAGCTAAGCTTCAGGCGGTGGGATTTCATGCCTTGCTTCTCAGGTCAACACGTGGTCCACCTCAAGGGCCACATGAATCTGGTGCTTAGATATCGTGGGGATGTCCATTTCCGTTCTGCCCCCTTGCTGTTTGGTCCGTCTTGTGGTCTTGGTTCTCGGCGTCTTGTATCTATTGTGGTCTTGGTCCTCGGCGTCTTTGGTTTTATGTTGATGGTGTTTGTGTTTCTGCTGTTTGTTTGGGCTCGTTTGGGCTGTTGGTTGGTGTATGGGTATGGCTACGGTGTTCCTTGAACCGGCCTCCATCTTCTCTTGTCTTGGGTAAAACTTGATTCTCGACTGGCTAGTCTGTTTTTCGTTGATGGGTTCTTCGTCGTGCTTTGGCTCCGTCTTGCCTCGTTTTTGGATCGATCCCTTGCTAGGCTCTTCGTAGTTTGGTAAGTTCAAAGACGTGTGTTGGTTCGCTTCTTGTCCGTACTTATCAGGTTTGTTCGAGACCTTCAGTTCTATGGTTCCTAATTAGGCGTTTCAAGGATGGTTTTGTCTATCTTCGCCGTTTCCGGAAGCTTATTGTGGGTTGAAGCCTGTGGTTGCTCGGCTCATGTCTTGCCGGTGTGGATCTTGAGGAACACATATTTGAGAGGTACATTTAAGCCGCTATAGGAGGAATCTGAGGCTTGTGTAAGCTTCTTTGTTGCAAGATTTCAGAGGTGTCAGAGGAGTTTTCTTCGAAGCCTTTCTAGCTAGGTCAAGGTTTTGTTTTGCTTCTTTCTAGGTCTAATCCTTGGGTGTATTTCATTCTGTTTCCGGAGATGGTTTGTATCTGCCGGCTTAGTTCCCGGGGATATCTCTTTATCCGCCGGCTTGGGTTCCCGATATCATTACGGGATTTGGTGCTCGATTCCATTACGGGCTTTTGTTTCCAGTTGTTCCGGCTCTTGTAAGTTGTAAGGTTTTTCGAATAAATTTCCCTTTGACAAAAAAAAAAAAAAGTACATACCGTTACTTCGATGTGGATTAACACTACCATTTTTATGGTTAGTTTGACAGAAAAAGCAAGATTAAGGGTGGGTAAATTATTCGATTTTTGAAAAGGCATCAAATCTTTAAATAAAGATAAATAATAAAAATATTGGTAATATTTATTAATAATTTAATTTATATTTCTTAAAATTAATTAAATATTTTCTTTTTTTAATTTTTTTTTTCGATTATTTTCATATATTTTTGGTATTTTACATATTTTGAGTAGTTTGAATAAAAAAAATAATTGAATTTAATTAGATTCAAAAAATTTGACAAAAACTATTCACATTCAAATAACCGAAAAATAATTGAAATCAAAGTGATCCCAAACTAGTATTAAAAACTGCTAAAATATACAAACGATTGCTAAAATCTTCAAACCAAATAGCTAAACCGAATAGATACTCGTTCGAATTCAAATGAATAACTGATTATCAAAGCCTAAACAAGACCAATGAACAATTTAATTTTTCAAAGAAAATATTTTGTATCTCAATAGTATTGTTTAGTCATTTTTTTAACATTCTCAATTTTTTCACATTAAAGATTTAAGTAAATTCGAAGACAGCTAATAATAATACTTTAAATAATAGGAGTCTTGGAGGGGTAGGATTTTCTACTTTTTTGCTTTTGGTACCAGTTTCAGAGTTTATACACATAAGGTAATTCGAAGATGCAGAAAAATAAAACATTAAAAGTAAAAAATCAAATATCCAAAAGGCAAAAAAGTAAGTAAATTAAGTACAGGGGTAATTCCGGTATTTTAGCTCTTTACTTTCTTTGTTTTTTTGGTTTCTCTCCTCACATTCCAAAGTCTTCTTGGACTTGGGGAAGAGTTTTTTCGTTTTCTCTGCTTCCTCCGGGAAATACAAACGGCGGCTTCATTAAAAAGCCTCCGATTTCGATTCTCTCTTTTTTTTTCTTATCCTTCTCTTAATCCTTTTTTTGTAGTTTGCTTCTTCTTCTTTTCACTATTTCTCCGTCTTCGTTCGTCGGAGTGTTGAAACAGAGGGGTTTCTTTTGGTTTGTTCACTCTTTCAATTGGATCACTCCAAGTTGAGATTCTCTGTTCTATAAAACCAAGTAAGTAACTACATTGTTCTCTCTCTCTTTTCTTCTAGGTTTCTTTCGTTTTTTTTCCTTTTTGGGTAATTATGATTTTCTCTCTGAGACGATTTTTACATTGAGTTCTTTTGATTGATCACTTTTTGTGATTTCTTTTCTCTTCTTTTGATCGATTGTTGTTAGTGGCAAACCTGATGTTTTTGAAGAAACTTTTATATGTTTTCGAAATTTAAATTCCTTTCGTTTATGCATGTTCTTATCGAAAGGATTCGATTTCGTTTTGGGACCGTCTTAATGCGGCTAACGTTTTGCAGTGAGGGGTTTTCTGGGCTTTTTAAGTAATCTAGAAAGGGTTTTTGCTGTATTTTTATTTCCCTTGATTTTTTTTTTTGTTAAAAGTGCAATTTTTCTTTAAAAATAAAATCATCAGTGACTTGTACCTCTGTTTTATCGAGTTTAAAGACCAAAAGTAAGAAAATTTCAATAACGTGTGCTCAAATTTGGAACAGTTTTCTCTCTGGGTTTTTGGTAGATTCTCTTTCTATTCAATCAGTAAACTTTTCAGCTTTGTAAAGCTACAAAGAAGTTAAATTTCATTAATATGTGCTTAAATTTTGAACCTTTTTGTGTGTTCTGCATTTTTTTTTTTGGGTTCATGCTAAGATTCTATCTGTGATCCAGTTTCGAGTTTCCTTAACTTTTTTCCTTGACTACAACTTGTTTTTGATAGGCCAGTCACAGAAACAGATTTGTGTATCCCGAAAGTTGTCTGTTTCTTAGTGGTCAATTTTGATCAGAGAGAGAGAGAAAGTTGTATGGTTTTTATCTGATTGGTGACATGCTAAAGATTGGGTTTGCTTTGTATTCTGCACTTTGGATTTTATCACGAGAGTTTGCTGAATAAAACTGATGTTTCATTTAAAATGATTTTTTCCTTCTTGTAGGTGATTCTGAACCATGGATGAAGACTATGAGGAGCTTCAGGTGCCCATCGGAATCCTAAAATCGATAGGTTTTAGCATTTCAAGTAATGATGATCGTGTAAGTGCTGCACTGATACTTAATACTTACCTTCTGAATTTGTTAATGAGTAGAATAACAAAATCTTAATGCAACGATACTTTTTGTTATAGGAGAAAATGGCTGTTATGGAGGTTGAAGCAGCGAATCAGGTGACTGATTCCAGGTTAGGACTACCGAATCCGGATTCCATTTGTAGATCATGTGGCAGCAAAGATCGAAAAGTTTGCGAAGGTATTGCTAAAGAAGAATCTGGTTTTGGCTATGCATGTTTCATGTTTTAGCTTATCTATGAATTATATGATCAACTGATTCCCTGTTTGTTGGTTTATAGGGCATTTTGGATTTATAAAATTCCGGAACTCAATAATAAACCCGTATTTCCTCAAGGAGATAGCTGCATTGTTGAACAAAATCTGTCCAGGATGTAAATACATAAGGAAAAAACAGTTTCAGGTTCAAGAGTTCCTACCAAAATCCTTTTGAGATTCGTGTAAAGTTGATATACTAATGTACTGTCTTTTGCTTGTTGCAGATTAGTGGAGAAGAGCAGCCTGAGAGATGTAGATATTGCATCGTAAGAGTTTGATTTCAACAAATTTTTCCTTTTCAAAAATAAAAAAACCAAAACTTGACAGTGATTTTTCTTTCTACAACTTGAATCTTTCAGTCAAATACTGGTTACCCTTTAATGAAGTTTAGGGTAACTACTAAAGAAGTCTTTAGGCGATCTGGGATTGTAGTTGAAGTAAGCGAAGACAATCTGTTGAAACTCAAGAAACGTGGAGTATTAGTATTACCTCCTGATTACTGGAGTTTTTTGCAACCTGACTCTAATATCGACGAAAGCTGTTTGAAACCAACCAGGCGGATTCTAACGCATGCACAGGTTATACAAAATGTGAAATTTATCATTCAAAGTCTCAGACTTGTTTTTATATTGGTTTTGTTCCTGAAACTTTCACTTTGTTTGTTTGCAGGTTTATGCTCTGCTATGTGGGATTGATGAGAGGCTCATCAGGAAGGATATACCCATGTTCGACTCTCTTCCTTTGACATCTTTTCCAGTTACACCAAACGGTTACCGTGTAACCGAAATGGTCCATCAGTTCAACGGAGCTCGACTAATTTTTGTAAGTATAAGAGCTTTGATCTTTGAGAATATCTTTTCTTTAGTTTGCACTCATACTATGGTTTTTGTTACTTTATTTTGTAGGATGAACGGACTCGGATCTACAGGAAATTAGTTGGCTTCGAAGGAAATGGACTCGAGTTGAGTTCTCGTGTGATGGAATGCATGCAGTATTCCAGAGTAAGCAGTTGTTTCTGATAGTTTAACTGATTCTTTTTCATCCTCTGAAGTTAACAAATTCTTGTTTTTTGGCACAGCTCTTTTCGGAAAATATGTCTTCGAGTCAAGAATCCGCAAATCCATACCAGAAGAAGTCAGATACTCCTCAATTGTGCGGTCTAAGGTTCATGAAAGACGTGCTGCTTGGTAAAAGAAGCGATCATACGTTCCGGACAGTTGTAGTAGGTGACCCGTCCTTGAAGCTTCACGAGATCGGTATACCAAGGAAAATTGCGGAAAGGCTTCAAGTATCAGAGAGTCTCAATAACGCGAACAGTGAACGGCTTGTCACTTCCTGTTTCCACAGACTGCTCGAGAAAGGAGAGGTTCATGTGAGAAGAGGAGATAGCTTGATGGTCATTCGAGCAATCGATGATCTCCAAACTGGAGACAACATTTTCAGGACTTTAATGGATGGAGATACAGTGTTGATGAACAGACCGCCTTCTATTCATCAGCACTCGCTTATAGCAATGTCGGTTAGAGTCCTCCCGACAACTTCTGTTGTCTCCTTGAACCCAATCTGTTGTTTGCCATTTCGTGGTGATTTCGATGGAGATTGTCTTCACGGTTACGTTCCTCAGTCAATTCAAGCGAAAGTTGAGCTCGATGAGCTAGTAGCTTTGGATAAACAGCTTATTAACAGACAGAATGGTCGGAATTTGCTATCTTTAGGACAGGATAGCTTGACAGCTGCTTATCTAGTTAACGTCGAGAAAAACTGTTATCTCAACCAAGCTCAGATGCAGCAGCTGCAAATGTATTGTCCCTTTCAGCTTCCTCCGCCTGCCATTATCCAAGTTTCTCCTTCAAGCAGCAAGCCTCTGTGGACGGGAATGCAGTTATTCGGGATGCTGTTTCCTCCTGGGTTTGACTATGCCTACCCTTTGAACGATGTGGTTGTGAGTAATGGAGAGCTTTTGTCTTCCTCTGAAGGATCCGCTTGGCTCCGGGATGGAGAAGGCAACTTCATCCAGGGATTGCTCAAACACGACAAAGGGAAAGTGCTTGATATCATCTATTCTGCTCAAGAAATGCTCTCTGAGTGGTTGCTGATGCGTGGATTGAGTGTATCCTTGGCCGATTTGTACCTTTCCTCGGATTCACAGTCTCGAAAAAACTTGACTGAAGAGACCAAATACGGATTACGGGAAGCTGAACATATCTGCAACAAGAAACAGCTAATGGTTGATTCTTGGAAAGATTTCATTGCAGTAAACGGGGAGGATGAGGAAGAGGATTCGGTTGCAGATTTGGCCCGGTTCTGCTTTGAGAGACAGAGATCAGCTGCATTAAGCAAAATTGCAGTAAGCGCTTTCAAGGATGCTTATAGGGATGTTCAGGCACTGGCTTATAGGTACGGCGAGCAATCCAATTCCTTTTTGATCATGTCGAAAGCTGGTAGCAAAGGGAATATCGGGAAACTTGTTCAGCACAGCATGTGTATCGGTCTGCAGAACTCGTCGGTTGCTCTGTCCTTCGGGTTTCCGCGCAAGCTGACCTGTGCTGCTTGGAACGACCCAAACAGTCCCCTACGCGGGGCAAAGGGAGAGGACAAAACCAGTGCTGGGTCTTTCGTTCCTTATGGAGTCATTGAGAACTCGTTTCTAACTGGTCTAAATCCTTTAGAGTCTTTTGTTCATTCCGTCACAAGTCGTGACAGCTCCTTCGGCGGTAATGCTGATCTCCCAGGGACACTAAGCAGAAGATTAATGTTCTTTATGCGGGACATTTACGCTGCTTATGACGGGACAGTGAGAAATTCTTTTGGGAACAATTTAGTACAGTTTACTTATGAGACTGATGATCCCATTGAAGATATAACCGGTGAAGCAGTCGGGTCACTTTCTGCTTGTGCCTTATCCGAGGCAGCTTACAGTGCCCTTGACCAACCAGTCAGCCTTCTTGAAACTTCACCGCTTCTTAATCTCAAGGTCTTCTTCTTTTCTTGAATTTGTTAATCATATCCACGCTTGCCTTTTGCGTGTTTCTAACTTGATTTCATCGCTCTCTGCAGAATGTCTTGGAGTGTGGATCGAAGAAAGGTCAACGAGAACAGACGATGTCTTTGTATTTGTCTGAAACCCTTTCTAAGAAAAAGCATGGGTTCGAATGCGGGGCATTGGACATCAAGAATCACTTGGAGAAACTTAGTTTCTCAGAGATCGTTTCGACATCAATGATAATGTTGGTAACTTAAACCTGTCTTTATGAAATTTCAGTGGCTTCTCCTTAACAAATGTTTATTGCCTTCTTGGTTTATAGATTCTCTCCGAGGTCTAATACAAAGATGCCTTTAAGTCCATGGGTTTGCCATTTCCATGTCTCTAAGGTGCAAACTCATACACATACAAACACGCATAGGTCTATATATGAACAGAGTCTAATGAAACTCTTCTGTAATTTTACAGAAAGTAGTGAAGCGGAAACAACTGAGCGCCGAGTCCATTGTCTCTTCATTAAACAAGGAGTATATGAGCAGGAAGAAAGAACTGAAGCTTGATCTAGTTGATTTGCTTATACAAAGCACGTAAGAACATCCACAAATTTGCAGCCGAAATATCTTTGTTCGAAACTGATGTGTTATACATTTATGTGTTCTATATTAGAAACTACTGCTCTTCTGACGGTAAGGCAATGGAGGATGATAGATTTTGCATCACTGTTACGGTAGTCGAAGACTCCAAGCATTCTTCTGTGGAATTGGATGCTATACGTCTTGTCTTGATCCCTTTTCTTCTGGACTCTCCTGTCAGAGGTAAAACCTGATGAATATGCAGACAAACGAGATAAATAGTGACTGTTTTGTTATTATAGTTCTTATGAGTAATGTCATAAGTTTTTACAGGCTACCAAGAGATTAAAAAGGTGGATATTTTGTGGATCGACCGACCTAAAGCGCCAAAAAGGAAAGGAAATCATTTGGCGGGTGAGCTTTCCTTGAGGGTTACTATGTATGGAGATCGGGGCAAAAGAAACTGTTGGAGCGCTCTTCTTGAAACCTGTCTTCCTATTATGGATATGATTGATTGGAGCAGAAGCCATCCTGATAATATCCGACAATGCTGCTCAGTTTATGGAATAGACGCTGGACGCAGCATTTTCCTAGCAGTAAGTATCGGTTTCTTACACAATTTTTCATTTTCTTGGTTTCAACAGCTTCTAAAAGTTTGATATTCTTCTTGTTACTGCAGAATTTGGAGTCTGCAGTGTCAGATACAGGTAAGACAATACTACGAGAACATCTGCTTCTCGTAGCTGATTGTCTCTCTGTTACCGGAGAGTTTGTGGCATTGAACTCCAAAGGTTGGAGTAAACAAAGACAGGTCGAGTCTACACCTGCACCGTTTACTCAAGCATGCTTCTCGGTATGTAACTAAATCCCAAGTTAGATTCCCATTTTTTTACCAAGCTTTGGTTCGACACTCAGTGCTTGCTAAATTTATGCAGAGTCCAAGTCAATGCTTTCTCAAAGCTGCAAAGGAAGGTGTGAGAGATGAGCTTCAAGGATCTATAGACGCATTAGCTTGGGGAAAAGTTCCTTCTTTTGGAACTGGAGATCAATTTGAAATCATCATTTCTCCAAAGGTAAGTAAATATCTTTACACTTTTTATGTAATTCGTATCGATCACAACTTCAGTGGTCTCTAATTGGTGTCTTTCTCTGCTTACATCAGGTTCACGGGTTTACTAAACCCGTAGATGTGTTTGACGTTCTTAGTAGTACAGCGACGGTTCCAAAGAGGGGAACGACTCGTGCAACAGTTTCTTTACCCAAATCAGACGTATTCACTGTCCCATCATTCCCTTTGCTCGATACCACAGTCCCGAAAGCAATCAAGGCACTCAATGGGAAAGGTGTTTCTAACTCGCAGCTCCGAAAGATCTTCACATGGGACGACATTGAAAAACTTTCCCGGTCACTGCAACGCATACTCTACAAGTAAGTGAATTTCCGGTTACATTCTTTTGTTGTTCAAAGAATCGTAACGATTTCTTCCTCGTGTTTGCTACAATTTGTAACCTCATTTTGGTTTGTTAGTTACGAGATCGATGCTCCGTTGAGTGAGAGGGATCAAAGCCTGTTGGTGATGGTTCTACTCTTCCACCCAAACAGAACTGAGAAGATAGGGCCAGACTTTCAAGGAATTAAGGTAAGTCATTAAAAGAAAAAGAAGTCGTCTTACGTTTGAGAATCTATGAAAACATCAAAGAGCCTAAACCTGGTTTCTAATAACAGGTGGCTAGTTCAAAGAAAGGAAATGCACGTTGCTTCGAGGTTGTAAGAAAAGACGGAACAACAGAAGATTTCTCTTACCACAAATGTGTCTTGGGAGCAACAGAGATCATTGCCCCGACCAAAGTGAACTTCTACAAGTCAAAGTACCTTAACCGTGGTACTCTCTAAGAAATACCTGAGAACCGTTTAAATAAAAGTGGATATAGTTTGGGATAATATTAACAAGATGTGTGTGTAATTGTGTTTAGATAGATAGAAAGATTGATATAGGGGAAAAGCCTTTTTGGTTTTGCTCTAAGCTTCTTTTTGCTCCTTTCACTATGTGATACCTTTTGCCTTTAAAACCTTAAGGCTTAAAAGGTTAATTACTTAGTGGAAGCAGCAACGAGAAGCTGGCAAAAGAGGCTTCTGTTCTGTTTCTGTTTCTGTTTGTAAACCTTTTGGAATTTCCGGTTTATCTATTAAATATCCGGTTATGTTGTTCTTCTCATTTTCACCCGGTTAAGATCGGTTTTCATACAATTGTTTATCGTCCCTTTAATAGCACTAGGAGAGAACCCGCGTGATACGCGAGTATTTGTTTAATAAAAATTAATTAAATTTTGATATAAAATAATTTTGATCTATCTAATATTCAATGATCAATATGTTTTTATATTTTACTAGGTTTTTGATCCCGCGCTACGCGCGGGGTGGCAAAATCGTTTTTTATATGAATTTAGCAATAACAAATGTATTTCTAAAAAAACATTTGAG
>OVAU01002606.1:0-12228 GCA_900406315.1 Biscutella laevigata subsp. laevigata
GCTCACTTATTTGTAACCTTGTCTTATTATATAAGATACATGTCTCTCGTCTCTCTTTATCCCTTCTCTCTCCTTGCTGACAAAACCTTGGCCAACGGAGGCTGACGTCTGACATGTGGTTGGTATTGTGCCCTTTCTTGTATAAGTCACCTATACAACAAAGGTAACCCATACAATATTACATACGAGTCATGTGTTTGGGTTTTCTTGTTTGTAATTTCAATTTTAACTCTTAAGAAATAAGTCAAGTTAAATGTAACCTTTCTTGTTACATGTTTCATACTATTATTTCGAACTGATTTAAGTCAGATTAATGAAATATAGTAGGTGTTAAGTCTAACATGTGTAAGTACTAACCGTTTTATCCCGACTTTCGGGATGCTAAATCCTAAAAGGGAATGATTTTAAGTTCTCTTAAAATTTGTAGTCTTTCATGTTTGAATGGTTTATCTTCGTCAAACGGTTTATCTCTGCCATTGAACAGTTCCTCTCCACCTCTGAGCGGCTCCCCTTGTGGGACGTTCTAATTTGACATTTTATTTAGTTAGTATAATATGGTTGACAACAGAAATTTCGTCACTTTTTTAGTATATCATATTCTCTTTTATCAAAATTTAAACAAACCCCTAAGGTATATAATATCTATTATACAACATTACAAACGAGTCATGTGTTTTGATTTTCTTAGTTGTAATATTAACTTTATGTTTAGTTTAATCTTTAAAATAAGTCAAGTTAAATGTAACCCTTATGGTAATATGTTTCACACTATTATCTCGAATCAATTTAAGTCGGTTCAATAAGATATAGTAGGTGTTTAGTTTAGCTTGTGTAAGTCCTGACCGCTTTTTCCCGGTTTTCGGGATGTTAATTCCTGAAAGGAAATTATTTTTAACTTCTTTTAAAAAAAATTCGTCTTTTGCATTCGAACGGTTTATGTTCGCCTTTGAAAGGTTTATGTCTCTCATTGAACGATTCTTCACCATCTCTGAATGACTCCCTTTGTGAGACGTTGTAATTCGATCATATTTTGTTTAACTAATATAATATGGTTCAAAAAAAAAATTCGCCACTTTTTGTTATATCATGTTCTCTTTATCAAAATTTAAACAAACTACTAAGATACAAAATATCTATAATACAACATAACAGATGAGTCATGTATTTTGGGGTTTTTGGTTGTAATATCAATTTTAAGTTTAGTTTTAATCTTAAAAGGGAAGTCAAGTTAAATGTAACATTTGTGTTATACGTTTCACACTATTATCTCGAATCGATTTAAGTCGGTTCAATGAGATATAGAAGGTGTTTGATAACTCAATTTTTATTGGCTAAAAATCTAGTGTGAAGGGAGCTATCATGTTGAACCAAATTGGGATTGACTAGTTCAATAAGTCTAATAAACAATCCAATAAGTCTAAGTCGATAGGGAGTTATTTTCTGTCACTAAACAATCCTAAATGATAAACTTAAACATTAAACTAAATAGTCAATTGTAGCCTAAAAAGTCAACGAAAGCGATTTGGATGAAGACGATAATAAAATACTAAGCGAATGGACCAGTCAGTTGGTTTAGATGATTAAGTTCAGGATAGTGATGCTCAATTCAATCATACAGTGGTTATCTTAGGTCTAGGAATTCAAAATAGATCAATCTACTCTCATGGTAGAAACTCCTATCCTAATTATGCAATCAATACAATCTCTTGACAAACCACATAATTAAGAATTATATGCAATGCAACCATTAAGCATTCCTAACACAATCTCTTGGCTAACAACACTTAAAAACATAAAAGATCGATTCATGTGTTTTTGTTTTCTTGTCTGTAAATTCAATTTTTAGTTTTAAACTTAAAAAATAAGTCTAGTTAAATGTAACACTTCTAGTTATACGTTTCACACTATTATCTCGAATCAATTTAAGTCGGTTCAAAAAGATATATTAGGTGTTAAGTATGGCATTTGTAAGTTTTAACCGCTTTATCCTGGTTTTCGGGATGCTAAATCTCGAAAAGGAATGATTTTAAGTTATTTTTAAGAAGTGGTTGTCTTTAATGTTCGAACGGTTTTTCTCAACATTTAAATGATATATCTCTGTCATCAAACAGTGCCTCTCCACCTACGAGCAGCTCCCCTTATGGGACATTGTAATTCGACCATATTTTATTTAATTAATATAATATAGTTGACAAAAAATAACTCATCTTATTTCTTTTATATCATGTTGTCTTTTAATCAAAATATAAACAAACCCCTATGGTACAAATTATCTATAATACAACATTACACACGAGTCATGTGTTTTGGTTTTCTTGTTGTAATACTAATTTTATGTTTATTTTTAATCTTAAAAATAAGTTAAGTTGAATGTAACTCTTCTTGTTATATGCTTCATATTATTATTTTGAATCAATTTAAGTCGGTTCAATAAGATATAGCAGGTGTTTAGTTTGACATGTGTAAATCATGACCGTTTTTTTCCTATTTTTGGGATCTTAATTGCCGAAAAAATATTTTACCTTCTTTTAAAAAGTTGTTGTTTTACACATTCGAACTTTTTATTTCTGCCTTCGAAAGGTTTATGTTTTTACCATCAAACGATTCCTCTCTATCTCTGAGCAACTTCCTTTGTGGGACATTATAATTCCATCCTATTATATTTAATTAATATAATACAGTTGATAAAAAACAATTCACTACTTTTTTCTTATATCAAGTTCTTTTTATCAAAATTGAAACAAACCCCTAAGATATATAATATATATAACACAACATTACAGAGGAGTCATGAATTTTAATTTTCTTGGTTGTAATATCAATTTTCAGTTTAGTTTTAATCTTAAGAAATAAGTTAAGTTAATTGTAAGGTTACATATTTCACACTATTACCTCGAAATGATTTAAGTGTGTGCAATGAGATATAATAGATGTTTAGTTTGGCATGTGTAAGTCTTAACCGTTTTTTCTAGTTTTCGGGATGTTAATATTCAAAAAGAAATTATTTTTACTTCTTTTAAATAGTTTTTATATTCCGCGTTCAAATAGTTTCTATCTTCGCATTCGAAAGATTTATCTCCCATGGAACGATTCCTCTCCATCTCTGAGCGACTCCCTTATAAAACGTTGTAATTCGATCATATTTTGTTTATTTAATATATCATGTATTTTTTTGTTTAAACAAACCCCTAAGATATATAATATCTATAATACATTTTTTTGTCCCTCTCTCTCCTTGTGGAAAAGTCTCCAGGGGAGATCGACGTCCATAGCATGCCTTTCTCGCATCCGACCGTTTTGGGTTTGAAGGTTATTGGGGTTCAAACCCCCTTTGTAATGGATGTGTATATTATTTGGTTAATAAGTGAGCTTATGTTTCAATTACTTTGGGTTATTATAGATTTAGAAGTTAAAGTCAGTGTTAAAATTAAAATTTCATAGAGTTTAATTTCTATAGTATTATCCTGACTCAGCTTTTACCGATTAAATAAGAATAGTTGGATTGTTTTATGTACAAATAATTTTAAACCTTTTATTCTGGTGTTATCAGATTTCTTTATTTTTGTGTTAGGAAGTCTACTTGCTTTTATAGTGAACTATTGTCTAGTCCTTGTGTGGGAAAAATGGTAATTTAATTCTATCTTATGACCTACAAATGAAACAATAGTTTCATTTTGTAAAAGAAATAAAAAAATAGTGAACTGTTGTCTTCCCTTTACTTTTTATAAGAATTATATTCGATATATACTTTTTTTTATTTTAATATAACAAATAATGATTGACTAAAAAAATCCATTTTTCAATTTATTTTATAGTTCCTTTTTCATTTTATCGTTTACATATTCAATTGTAGAATTTACTAACACAATTTGTTTAAGATACTGAAGATTAAGGTTTTATTCTAAACAAAAATAAATTAAAATAAAAACATTACAATTTTTCTCACTCAAACTTTTTCTCTCTCTTAACATTCTTTTTCTTTTCGAAAGTAGAGTCGCCAGCGAGAGAAAGAGACGAATCCCTTCCTCCTCCTCTTCTGATCAAGCTCACGTGCTCTGAGCAGTTCCTCCTCCCGACCACCTCTTAAGTAGCGTCGCTGAAGGAGGTTAACCTCGCGAAAGGGCTAGATCTCCCTTGGCTTGCAGATCTGGTGTGAGGCGATATTCCTACAGTGGTGATGCGCTCGTTCCAATCCCGAGCCGCTTGTCTTTCCGCCTCCCAATCTCCGCTCGAGCATAGGGCGAGCCGTTCGTCTCTTCCACCACGGAGCTCATATCCGTTTAAGGGATGACTCCCTATCCCATTTCTGTTGCCAGGAGGATGATTCTCTGTCGATTCTTGCTAGATGCGACGGCGGCTGGTGTCCAACTTGTTACCTTTGACGAAACCCTCTGGGAGAAGATCAGCCGAACAGTAAGCCTCTCGACCCTTCTAAGAGCTGTCCAGTGGGGTCCTCTTCACCGACCAAACGCTTTTCTCCAGTTGTTGTTGCTTCGAAAGTTTGGGGATAGGTCAAGGAGAAAGGTGCTTGTCGAGCCGACTATCCGAGTGCCAAGTCCTAGTGAGTAGCAGTGTGGCGACATAGCAACAAGTCGAAGCTTAGGTTGTAGCGTCGACGACGGCTCTAGGAAACACATATATTTAGGTTTAGGTTTAGGTATTGGGCCTTAGATCTTGTGTATTTGTTTCCTTTTATGCCGATTTTTTATTTGGGCCGATTGAAGTTTTATTAAAACCTTATATATATATAACACTTTTATATAACGACTTAACTGATATAAGTTTTTTATTTAACTCGAAAAAGATATAATATATATGAACAATTTTATAAGAGTTAAACTAAATACAAAGACAACAATAGCTAACAACTGGAAAGGTTGATGAGATAAGGACGATGGGTAAGAGCGAAGCAAGTCGATGCCACTTATTAAGAGCGTCTTGATCGGCTAAGGATCGTAGATCTTCTTTCACTCGTACTAGCGAGTTGATCCAACGAGCAAAAGTAGACATGACCCGACCTCTAAAATCTTTGGTACGAGAAACACATATTTGTTTTGTTAAACCGAGAGAAGTTTTATGGCAGGAAAGAAACCCACATTGAAAAACCTAACACAGCCGATAACTATGCCTAAAAGCAATTTTGAATGAACTCTAGATACCCATTGAGCTAATATACAGAACGCAATAGATGTGTCCAAAAGAACTAGCATAACTTAAACCGAAAACAGAACCTAGCACCGGTAACCAGTCAAGCTATAGAGCGGTAAACACACCAGATTAATCAACAAGAGAACAGAAAAACAAGTTGGAGCATACCCCAATAACACCTATATAAACTTATCATTAAACCACCTCTCGTTGATAACGAGCAAAGGATAGAGAACCGGAGGCGGAGGAGACACTACCTGTAGCTCGATCTCTAAACTGGAAGAGCCATGCCCGAAGCAGAACAAGACACCTGAAATTTAACCAAAAATCCGATGAAGAAACTCGATCTGGATCAGAAGTAGAGAAGCTTCCGATCGAAACCAGAAAGAGAAGAAACAAAACGCATGCATCACCTAATTTCGCCAAAGAGAAAGAGTCGTCATCATGCCTAGAGAAACATCTTCTGTTCGAGAGGACACAAAAACCACCGATGCCGAAGACAAAAGCCACACGGCCGGAGTTAAACCAAGCGCCGACGAAACCCTTCAACTTTCCGGAAAAACCAAACAAGCATAAAACAAAACAGAAATATATGTACAAGCTAAAGAGAAGAGAAGCCTCCTCACACCGATGCCATGAAAATCGCAGAAAAAGAGAAGACATGCACATACGGACGTTGACGGCAAAGGTTTGAAAGTGAATCGCCTCTTAGCGAGAGGGATGGGCCTTATTTCTAAATTTTTAAGTAACTAAAACTGATATAAGTTAATAATAATTTTATCTGGTGAAAGTGAGGAATGTCCTTTGTTGGTTTGTAATGAAGTTCTTTCGGTATTATCGTTCGTCAATTTTATCGGACGAAAATAACCTTTTCTTTAAAATATTAGATTACTTCTATTTGGTTAAATTTTAATAATATTAATTTATGTTTATTTTCTAAATGTGTAGTATTTTTAATCAGTTAGATTTGCATCGTGGTTTACGAAAAATATTTCTAATTTCAATATATTCTTTTTTACGTCAACTATTCTCTGTATACTTATTTACTCGAGATTTTATCAACTTGTATTATAATATTACAAACTAATTATTAATATTCCGATGACAAAAAAAGAAGATACACGTTAAACATAATAAGAAGCAAATAAGCAATCATAATCATATGGAAAACAATAGAAGTGTGTTAACTTAACAATAGCAAGTTCTAAGAACCACATGGGTTTTGTTCTTTGAGATTCAGGTCTGAAATTGACCGTAATGATCTCTACTACCTTTCACTTGGGTTCTAACTAGATCGGTCTTGTACTTCTTACTTCACCAGTTTACTCAAAGGTTGGGAATTTGTATGTAATCCAATCCTCTATTTAGTCGAAAACTAATGAAAAGAAAAGCCTAGAAGTTCGAAGCTTCTGCTGCTTCTTCAACTGGATCAGTTCAGAGCTTAAGGTTGATGATACAATATAAGCCAGAACTTGAAGCCAATGAAGTTTTTTTACCTTCTCAGTTTTCTGCAAATGGAGTTTCGTCCTCTTGGGTCATTGTTTCTGACTGAGATGGTTCTTCCTCATCAGGTTGCTGCAACCCTTCTTTTGCTTGCAACTTCACAAACTGTTTGCTACGAGCTAATCGGATTGGTCTTCCCATGAAATCCTGCGTATGTTAATATCGACATTCAATTCCACCAGCTATATCAACTCATGTGCAAATCGACTCATATTCTAAAGTAATTTGAAACATGTCCATTCACTTTTCTGTTCTACAATTTTAGGATTATTGTCCACCTTCTCTTTAAGTGTCTACCAATGTAAACGGTTCAGAGAACACAATTCTATATTTGTCTCATTGATGCACAAAGAATCTAAAAACTAGAAAATTCAGTTTACGGGTCCATTTAAACTCAACTGGACCAACAATAAACCAAAACAGAAACACTCTTGTAATTTGGATTCAATTCAACGCTATGGCACAGAGTGGCTATTAGCTTCGGTTTTTCTAAAGATTGATGAACCTAGAATGCTTTCGAAGGATATTTGATCATTCTCAAATAGAGTAGCTTGGTTTACCTTTCCTTGGAATTCAATGAGCGCTGCCTCGGCCTGTTTCTTGGTTTTGAAAGAGACAAACCCGTAACCACTCGACCTCCTTGGATTTTCATGGAATATGACTTCAGAGGAAACAACGTTGCCACTGTCTGCGACAAAGAACTCCTTAAGATGCTTGGCCCTTGCTTCAAATGACAAGTTTGCAACGAACAAATTGAATGTAGGAACCGGCTTAGGCTTCTCTCGCGGTGCATATGTTTTCTTCTTTTTAGCCTTCGCATAGTCTACCTTCAAGTATCTGCCCTCGTATTCCTAAACAAACAAATTCAATGGAAAATGAAAATCAAAGGAGAGAATGGACCAATAAGCACCACAAACATTATATCGTTTTATTGGGATACTGCAACACGAAATAACACAATGTACAACTTGAGCGTAAAGTCAGTCAGATCTCACATTTCATATAGCACACGTCGACCCTCGTATTCCTAAAAAACACACAATTCATTGGATAAGGATAAATAAAAGAAAGAGAAAGGACCAAAGAAACAACAAAACAATACCATCAGATCGATTATGCAATCATTTTTAAAAGAAATTATCATTTTGACAATCTACAACTTCTACTAACGTAAACTGAGATAAAACGAGACAAACGGAACCCAAATATTTTGATTTCCTATCAATCACTTGAGAGAAACATATGAATACTCGTTGGTCAGCAAAAACTATAGTCCAAGTCAAACCCTAGCCTAATAGCACAAATGTACAACTTCTAAACACAAAAAGTCAGATAAAAAGAAACAAACAGAACCAAATCTTTTGATTTCTTATCAATCACTTGAGACATACAGGGATACTCTTTTGGGATAGTACAAAATAAAAGAGTTTAATAGCACAATGTACAACTTCTCCTCACGTAAACTCAGATAAAATGAGCCAAACACAATTACACAACCAAAGCTTTTGATTTCTTATATCAACCACTTAAGAGAGAAACATCTCAATAGTTGTCAGTCAGCAATATCTATAGTTATCTTGAGATACTACAACTTGAAACAGTCTAAATAGCACAATGTAGAGCTTCTGCTAACGTACTGACAAACACCACAAAATCTTTTGGTTTCTTATCAACGAAGAGAAAGAGAAATGCCAGTGTTCTTACATATGATTCGAGAGAATTAAGAGCTGTTGCAGCTTCTTCAGGAGAACCCATTTCGATAAAAACCAAACCTCTATTCCTTTCCTTCTTATGCATAGACATCTACAAATCAAAAAACGAATTCGTTAGCCAAAACACAGAAAACTAATAAAGGTTTCACGAAGAAGGAAACAAAAACCTCAACGTCGACGACATTTCCGTATTTCTCGAACAATGATCTTATATCTTCTGGAGTCGAAGTCCAAGGAACGTTCTGAGCAATCAATCTGGTTTTAGAAATCTCTTCTCCGGAGAAAAAGAAGAAGAAGAAGAAGAAGAAGAAGATTCAAGGATTGGTTCTTGGGTAGTAGCGGAGAAGTAAGAAGTGAAATTGCTGCTAAGATTTCTGGAATTCGAGTCTAGAAACGTGGCGTGACGATGAAGACGACATAGTGAAGGAGAAGAACAAGAGAGAGAGTAATTGGTAAGGGAGAATCTGGGATGAAGGTTTTTCTGGGGTGATTTGTGATTGTGACCTAGAATTTGGAGGGAAATGGAAGGAAGACGAAGAAGAGCCATGAGCAAGCGAGAGAGTCTCGGATAAGAGAAAATGAAAGCTGCGAAATGTGAGAATTTATTTAGAAACGGGAACCGTAAGGCAACGACGACGTCGTTTATATGTGTTTCAAACGACAGTGTTGGAAACAAATTCGATCTTATGAATTTGGACTGGTTTGGTTTGGTTTGGTTTAATTTGGGGTTTAAGCATTTGGTTATTTAGATCGGTTAAGTTCAGGTAATTTTGATTTTCGGGTAATTTAGGAGGTTATGTATAGTTCAAATCTCTAGAGAATTACTGGATAGACCGGAATCCATTTTTGCAAACCTTTAGAGGAAGGTATTACTCGGAAAGTACTCTGATGGATATGGTTCCCAGTTATTCTCCATCATACGGATGGAGAAATATCATTTTAGCACGGCTTCTGATGGCGAATAGATTAATTAAACGGGTGGGTTCCGGACATTTCATCTCAGTATGGATAGATCATTGGATTCCAACCGAATCCTCGAGGCATGCACTCAGTAATAGTTCAAATTGTTACGTCCCCCTCCGAAATCACTTGATTACTCCGGTAATGAGAACGTGGAATTTACCACTATTAAGGTCGATTATGGATCCGAGAGATATACTTTTCATACAAGACATAAAACCATGTTGGGATTATAGATCAGACGAGTTGATATGATATTATACAAAGACAGGACAATATACGATTAAATCTGGATATGAGGTATGTAGGTCTCTACGGCGACCACACCTGAAAGAAGGATTAATGGGACCAAATATCAATACACTTTTATAGCACTTATGGAAATTAAAATGCTCTAAGAAAATCAAGCACTTCTTCTGGCAGATGTTGACAGGGAGTATCTCTGTATTTTCAAGACTTCGCCAGAAGAGGGTTGAGTGCGAAGCCAACTGCAAAACTTGTGGAGACAACGAGGAAACGATTAATCATGCCTTTTTGCTCGCCAGCTAGACAAGTGTGGGCATTAGGTAATGTACCTATGAACCCAAGGGGAAAGATGACTGAATCTCTATATTACAATATGGATTATTTATTCTGGTTAACACCACCAGATTACAAGGAAGATGTTTACCCATAGATATTTTGGTACATATGGAAAGCGAAGAACTCCAAGGTTTTTGAGAATAAGACACGATCCTAGACAGATAGTGGAACAAACCTTCACACAAGCCAAGATATGGCGGGAGGCACAGACTACCGATGCGGAGGGGGGACACCCACAAGTTATGTGGGTCGAACATGACACAAGGACCAATGCTTTCCTTTGCTACTCGGATGGGTCATGGGAGAGCACAGATGCTACATCTGGCGTTGGCTTGTATTGTATTAGAAAAGATGGGACAGAGAGGTTAATGGGAGCCAGAAGTGTCGCAAGACAATTGACACCGCTTCACACGGAGTTGGAGGCCCTGTTATAGGCGATGGAGAGTATTGGTAAAGTCCTAGCGCTTGGTGGTCAACTTCCGGACTGATTTGACGGACCTTCTAGAGATGATTGCCAGACCTCAGGAATGGCCACTATTTATCACCCAGAAG
Source organism: Biscutella laevigata subsp. laevigata (assembly GCA_900406315.1). Taxonomy (NCBI): domain Eukaryota; kingdom Viridiplantae; phylum Streptophyta; class Magnoliopsida; order Brassicales; family Brassicaceae; genus Biscutella; species Biscutella laevigata. The sequence continues at coordinate 10,458 of OVAU01002606.1, forward strand.
AAAGATTTCCAGAGACTCCGAAATCACTTCAACCATGCATCTTTTTCTTATCTCCCTCGAGTAGAGAAACGCAGGCGAATACCTTAACCAAGAGTTCATGGAGACGCCCGGAGCTACCGGAGTTTGTAGCCAAAGACACACCACTCTGGTTTTTAACTTGTAGTTACTATTTATAGTTCTCGAAAAAAAGGAACGTGTTACGGTTTTAATGATTTGATGACTCATTATGGTTCAAATGCCCGTCAAAATTACTTTTTTTTTTTTTTTTTTTTTTTCCCTGGNGAGCACTTATCCAATGTGGTACCGATACGCTTATAAACGAGAGTCTTGATTTTCTTTTCTGCCCCTTAAAATTACTAAACGTGTCAGATGCCCTATAAGGCCATAACGGTTCAAATATTCCATCTTCGATTTTTTTTTAAACAATAAATGTGCTTAATGTCGAGAAAACCTTAAAGAACTTCAACATTTACATATCTCACCACGATTTGGACCAGATTAATTCATACCTAGTTTAGTCAGAGCTAATTCTTTAAACAATTATTAAAACAAAATCTAGAGAAGTTTTTTGTTTAGTTCATAAAAAACTAGGGTCCCCTCACATAAAAAAATGGAAAAATTGTGTTGATTTCTTCGACCAAAGCATTAAGCGGAGAATTTCGTCACATAAAGGTTTAAAATCGTCGGTTGAAGGATGAAGCGGACAAAATCATCCCAAAAAGATTAGCTGTAACCACAAGTGTTGATGATCCAATGGTAAAACAAGGACCAAGTCTTTGTGGCACCCCTAATTCAATCCAGCTCTTGTAGGAAGGGTTAATTTATCCGCTTTGGTCCTCGGACGAGGAAGAAGAAGATGGAACAACCGAAAATAGGTCTCCGGCCAATACAACGGTATGCCGATTTTTTTTTAGAACCTGTTACTATTTGGTTAAAATAACATAGAACCTAGTATAAAATAGGTAGAACGAAAAATAATTTACAACTTAAGGACAACTTTTTTAGTAAAAAACTTAAGGACAACTTGTTATAAATATTTGGTATACATATGTGGATAGAAAAATAATGGAGAACTTGGTACAAGTTAACGAAAAGAAGGGAAAATTTTGGTGTAAATGATGTACAACTTGATGCAAAATGTATTTCGATTGCAGGATTTGAGGTGGAAAGTGGACAGTTAAAACCTGTAAGGATGTTCTTTAATCCGACAGAGTGTATGAAGTCGTGCAATATTACAACAAGGTTTGGACTTGCACCTGACGTACACAAAACCGAATGGTAATGGCCATGTGAATGTTTTTAATTTCTTAATATTCGTTTTTAAATTCTAAAAGTAGTTATCAATTTTCGAAATTTTTTTTTTGGCTTGCAAATTTGTTTTAAATTTATATATTTTAAATTCTAAAAATCCTTTTTATTAAATCATTTTTAATTTATAAACCTACACAACTTAAACTAATTGATTAAAGGGAAGTTGACTTAAATAGCACACATTTCAAACAAAATGACTATAATCATACAAATCTTTTATTTATTACAGCAATTTTAAATGCCCAGCGTGCTCTTGTATTATTACGTTGTGATAAAAAAACGTATTTATAGGAATGTCATTCGCCACGTACGAATTCGCTGACGTGTATTAATTAACCCAACCGTGAAGCGGTACTTACTACGATACAACCGAGTTATGTTTACGTTGCAGCTGAATTACACAATGGATGTTATTCTAATAATATTACAACTTTTCTACAGACATAAGTCAGGCGTACGT
>OVAU01002607.1:0-12227 GCA_900406315.1 Biscutella laevigata subsp. laevigata
CTCATAACCTCTAATCAAGACAAATATACTCATAACCATTGTGCCACATTAACTTTTAAATGAATTTTAAACTATGAATTATATAATTATATTTTTTTTAAAGTAAGGGGATTTCACATGGCATGATGGGAGAGCACCCTTTCTCCTTTTATATATATAGGATAACATTCAAATTTTCGGATATTTAGAATATGTAAAATCAATGTCATTAAAAAATCGTTACGCCGGGGCAACGTAGCACTGCCGGTTGTGCATCGAGCTCACCCCTGGCATGTCGCGGGTTCGCACCCGCCTATGTGCTCCAGATATGGAGTAAAGGGGAGTGGGCCCCCTTTGTGGCTCACAAAGTGGACCAAAAAAAAAAAAAAAAACGTTACAATATTGTTATTTATGTATGATTTGATATCTGCGTTCTTTGTTCTGGGTTAGAATCTAAGATTACACTTAAAAGAGGACCAAGATGAAAAGTTTCCTAAACTTACCTACTTTCGAAATCTTGCGGGAAAGTTATAGTATCTCACAGTAACGAGACTGGTCATGCAATTTGCAGTCTACTTCGTGTACCAGAAAATGCATGAGACGATTCAATCAAAGTTTAATTTTCTCAAACGAATCTTGAGATATGTAAAAGGAACCCCTACAATGGGATTAACCAGAAGATTTTGTACATTTCTTGGTCATCAAATAAACAACCAACTCTTTCAAAGAGTGAAAGTTCTACATAAGCAAACTATCAGATGCTGCTTCAGAAATTACTTGGATCAATATTGTATTATGTGAGTTCGGCATTCCTCTTCACCATACACCAAAATTGTATGGTAACAATCTGTCTCCAGTCTACCTTATTGCCAACTCAGCATTTCACACTCGAACAAAACGTTTCAAGCTTGACTATTACAAAAAACCAGCTTCTGCAAACTGCAGACATATTTACTAAGTTCTTGGAAGATGCCTCTGCAATGAGAAAAGTAGCGGTAAAAGAAAAATGACAAAAGACAACTATCAACTATGTCACAACAATCTTTTGAATTATCTAATAGTTTTGAATGTTTACAACGAGATATATTATTAGACCACATGTTCCTGCTTAGAAATAAGCTTAGGATGATGGAAAATATAAGCAATCAAATAAAAATAAATATTCAGTATTTCACATTCTCTCGACATTTCATGGATCATTATCTATCAAATTAAACTAATTTCAAAAAAAAGTACAAAATTCTAGTGTTTCTATAAATTCTTTTCATTTTCATGGACTAAAATTTCAATAAGTACAAAATCCTTGCATTTTATAAAATTTATATGTCTTTATAGACTATTATCCACTAAATAAGTATAATCTCCATAAAATTCAAAATTATGTAGTTCTATAAAACTAACATAAATTTCTAAAAAAAAAAAAAAACATGGTTCTCAATTTTCTTAGATTATTATTCACAAAATCATCAATATTTTTTAAAAATAAATAATAGTAATCTTTAATAGTTAAAAATTTTAACTATAATTTTACTTTGGATTGGTATTATTTCAAATATCTTAATTAAATTTTTTTTGTTAGATGTTTTATAGATATGTATATATACTTGTTTTCAAAACGTTTCAATTTTAAATTTTTGATAAAAAAAAAACATGTTTCTACACGTTTCTCTTTCGTGTCGTTTTTAAGTTTTAATTTAGATCATCCCATTTAACTTGTTTTTTTTTGGCACGACACTTTGTGCATTTCTCATCCTCTCCCACTTGGCCTCTGTTAATTCATAAAACTAGCGTATCGGAGATAACAATTAATCAACTGTACTCGACCTCACACCAAGAAAATCTCATCATCCAATCATAGCTTGACACGTAAAGATTCTGTTACATAAGGAACGGTCACGATCAAGAACCAGAAGCTTTCAAATGGATTTCGTCTCCCTATAAATAGCAGAGGAAACGAGGAGGACCATCAAAAAAATCAAATTCCGATTATTGAGAGAAAGCGAGGGACATAGCTTCATTCGCCGCATTTTAGATCTTCTCTTTCTCTCCTGATTTCAATTCCTTACCTCATTTATTCTCCGATAATCTCGCCGAATGAAGAGACGAAGAGCTGCGGCGATGGTGGATGTTAGCGATTGTAAAAGCTTAGATTCTAGAGAAAAGAGATTGCTGAAGTTTGAAGAGTTACCTGAGTATTTGAAGGATAACGAGTTTATACACAAGCATTATCGATGTCAATGGTCTCTTAGAGATACTTTTCAAAGTGCTTTCTCTTGGCATAATGAGACTCTCAACATCTGGACGTATGTTTAAAACATTCAAAATCCAATTTCAAATCTCTAATTGATACTTCTTTTGAAATTTGAAATTGATTTTCGTGTGTTTGTGATCTTGCAAAATTGGCAGGCACTTGGTTGGATTTCTGATATTTATGTGGATGATGGTGGTGAGTTCGTTTGAGACGACGGAGCTTGGCCTCGCCGGACTCTTCAACGCCATTTCCGGGTAAGATTTCCATAGCTTTAATTTTATAGTACTTTATTACAATTTTTAATTCAGAAAAAATAAACCGGCTATTTCTATTTTTAATTCAAATATAATAAACCGGCTTTTTCTTCTTTTGTGGGGAACCAACGATAGAGCGAGGATTAACCTATACAGCAATCAAACTCTGCTTCATGAGGCAGAAAAAGTAAGATTATATTTTATTTAGAATATTTAATTGCCGACTTATCTTATCATTTGACATAAAATTCATAACAAATGAACTATAGTGTTTGTTATTTTCTGATGATATAATAACATATGATATGCTGATGCAGTAGAGTAGAGTAGTGGTAATTTGCCCCCACCATGTGTTGTTCTTCTCGATATGTCATTTACTTTTCCTTGACGTTTCTCCTCGTGTTTTGAGCCTACCTAACTTCTTGAAAATCACATAAACTGTTAAAGTATTTTTTAACAATCTAAACTTAAAAAAATGTTCAATACGTTTCCAAACCATAAGTTTGGGTTTGGGGAAATCCATTCGGATAGTATCGAATTTATAGATTTAGCAGCTATTCGAGTTATTTTCTTTTTTGGATCGAGATTAGATTATTTTTGGATCGAGTTCAAGTTACCATAAAAAAGTTTGGAATCTTCCAGAGATTTCGATCGGATTAAATCAGATATTTTCAACAATAAAATATTTAAAAAATATTTGAAATATTATAAATTCAAAAATTGAAATAGTTTCACTAAAAAATATCACCAAAATTATAAAAAATAAATATAAAATTGAGAATAAAATATTAAAATATATTAAATATCTAAAAAATTTAATATTGAACATTAAAATTATATTGAATTTTTAAAAATACTAATAAATAATAAATAGTTCGGTTTATGTTTGAATTCTTCGGATACCCAAAATATTTCTATTTGAATTCTATTTTTCAGATTCTAGAATTTAGTATACAATTTAGATTTTTCCCCCGAGCTCAGTTCGAATCCAATCTTATTTTTCAGACCATGTTCAAATTATTTTTGAGACCAGATTCAAATTATTTTTCGCAATTTTTCATTCATATCTAATCTAAAATATTTCTGAAATCGAGAGCGATAATTTTTCCCTAGAACTATATAGTTTTGGGTTATTGATTTTTAACCTTTATATGGTTCATTCATATTCAAACCATCTAGATTATAATGTTTTGCCAAACATCTCAATAATAAATTATACATTCATTAAACTCCCAAATTTTTAGATTCAAACTTCATCTACCTAACTTATTGAATTAACAAAATCATATCTAGTTAAATAAAATTTTCATATAATTAAATGAAATTTGTGGTTAAATTAAACGTAAATTTCGTTTAATTAAACATAATTAAAATAAACTAATATTTTATTTAATTAAATACAAATTTTAATTATGACCGATGATAATACATGGATTAAAAATAGTCAACCCTATAGTACGACATAACTGAACTTAAAGCTTTTCTCTCTAGCAGGATTCGGACGTGGCACAACACATCTCACTTCTCAACTCCCAAGGAGAAGTGAACCACCACGAAGTAGGTGTTCCGAAATGGCCGTGGCTCGTGTTCTTAGCTGGATCAATGAGTTGCTTAATCTGTAGCTCTGTTTCACACCTCCTCGCTTGCCACTCAAAACGTTACAACCTCTTCTTCTGGCGTTTAGACTATGCAGGAATCTCTATCATGATCGTCTCTTCTTTCTTCGCACCAATCTACTACGCATTCTCCTGCAACCCTAACTTCCGTTTCCTCTACCTCTCCTCAATCTCATTCCTCGGTCTCCTTGCTATCACCACTCTCCTCTCTCCACCTCTCTCAGCGCCGCGTTTCAGACCTTTCAGAGCAATTCTATTCCTTGCAATGGGTTTCTCTGGTGTGATTCCAGCTTCTCATGTTGTTTGCCTTTACTGGGGTCATCCTAACGTATTCATCGCCCTTGGTTACGAGCTTTGCATGGCGGTTTTTTATGCTTTAGGGGCAGGGTTTTATGTTAGCCGTATACCTGAGAGATGGAAGCCTGGAGCTTTTGATATTGCAGGACATAGCCATCAGATTTTCCATGTTTTTGTAGTTCTGGGAGCTCTTGCTCATAGTGTTGCTACTCTTCTCATCATTGATTTTAGACGAGCAACGCCTTGTGTGCTTTAGCCATTAGACATTGCTAAAAAGCTTTCATTTTGATGTATATGATCTAATCTGTTTCGTAAGATCAAAATTATTCTGATTGCAGAGCAGGGTAATATGCATATAAGAGAGGAAACTCGTGAGTTTTCTCTTCAATGGCAACGTTATAGTTGATTCTTAACATGTCTGTAGAAGATTGGTGATAGAATCTGAGGTTTTGTTTAATCCATCTAAAAGATTTATTGCGTTATTTTGACCATTGAGCCTTCGGCTTAACGAGGGTAGGAGATCTCTAAAACCAATCTCTTGGAGTTTATCTAGTGTTCTTGATTGTAACCAACAATTTAAGGTCAATAAAGCAAGAATCGCTTTTGATTCTCATCAGTATGATCGATCTACCACCATCATCTATGATGTTCTTGCAGAATATCACATACCGACCAACAAAATCCACATGTAAGTGAACTTGCAGTCAAGCTTTGTCGAATGTGTACTTTTGGGGGACTTTTCTCATCAACAAAACTCAAGTTCTTCTGCCAAAAATATCAGATTAAATGCCTACAGATGCAAGCTTATGAGCTTTGCTTCTGCCTATGAGACATGCCTTTCTTCTTCTTGACTACTCCAACTAAGATTTCTACAAACAGAACATTTTTTACTTGATGAAAGCTATGCAAACGTTGAGAATCCTAAGTGTGCAATTAAGACTGTTAAAACGTGTGGCTAAGAGTGTGTTTGCATTTCTTTTGTCTACTTGTGGGTAATATACACACGTTCTGTAAATTTTGAGCTTTTGAGAAACAACTCTTCTCATGTAATTTAGATCTTTCATTGTTTTCGATCATGTTTGTTCCATAGCTTGGTGGAAACCGATGAAATAAGAAAAGTATGAAAGTGAAAGTTACCAGCCTGAAGAGTTTTGTGGATGCTTTGTCATTTCTGCACCAAAGAAAATCTCACAATCAACAATCTTAGATTGTTCTTATGCCACAGTTATCTATCGTTTGGACTCTTTAAGATAATCCTAAGCAAATGGATAAAACCCTTCCTCTGATTGGTTGCCGTAAGGACCAAACTTCTTCTAGTTCTGTCTTAACATGACCTTTTTCTCATGCTTATTCCTCATCATAGCTCTCCACACTCTAAAGCCAAACCCGAAAGTTATTCCTTTCACAATCTCAAAACCTTTCTTCATTGGCACACATACTTTTATAAAATCCTTGTGTCGCTATCAATGAAGGCAACATTTTCAGGTAACACAACTTTGTCATTATGCATAGTCCCTATGTTTTAGCTTGTTGGATGTCACACTCTTCACTTTTACGAGTTTATACCTTCCTCTTTGTTAAGCACTTGAAAATATCATTTGTTTGATCCTTTTTCTCTTTTGCACCTACCTCATCATCACTCTCATCTTGTCCTATAGCATCTTCTTTGCCTCATCACTTCTTTCTAATATGTCAGAAAGAGACAAATCTGGTGTCTTGTTGACCTTTGTTTGGTGTTGATGTCAACCACTAATTCATGCCTAATTTAGAATTAATTAAACTAATAAAAGGACTAATGATCAAAACAGTGGAGAGATTAAGCAGATCGACATCATCTTCCACTTGTAATATAAATCTCTTCCACAGTTTTTGTTATGTTTTTTAATTCCAAAGTTAGGCTAAAAAGGATCTTGATAAGATTATAATGCAATGGAAGATTAGTAGAAGGCTCATTGCTAGATTCATAGCACTTACTTAAGCTATGATCATGATTACTAACAAAAAGTTAAACACCCACCAAATCTTTCATTTAAAATTAATTAACCAACGAATGTGAAATAGAAGATTTGGTTGGCTGATTCTTGGTTAAACCAAAAAGGAAAACACAAATCGAATAGCAAGTTGTCGTGGTAACACAATAACCATACTAACACAAATAGATAGATTACATGTCTTGGTTAATGGGTAAATATAAGACTCAAATCCACAAAATCTCAATTTTTTTTAATCAAACGAAAGAATCCAACCAAAAAATGAATACATAATAAAACACTCTCAAAAACCATCATGAACTATCTTCTCCTTGTGTTTCTTGAGGTATGAAATGTAAAAGAGAAGAGCAAGAAAAGAGATACTCTTTAAGCCGACCCATCTCGTGAGCGACATCGAGCATGTTAGGTCTAGTTGAAGGAGTGTATTGAGTACATATCAAACCCAACTCGATCATTTCCATTATGACTTCTCTCCATAGCTTTTCACATCTCTCTGGTTTCCCTTGTGGTTTCCATCTAATCAATGCTTGCTCGATGATTCCCTCTAGAGAATTTGGGTAATGAGACTTTATAAACTCATGTAAGCTTGATCCTTCATTGACAACAACATCCGTTGGTCGCCTTCCGGTCACAATCTCCAACAGGAGAACTCCAAAACTGTAGACATCTCCATGGATCGATGCTCGTTTCCCCATTCCGTATTCTGATAAAATGAATAAACATGTTAGAGACTAATAAGACTACTTAGTGAGAAACTTGATGGTGTAAGAGTTATGTACCTGGCGCAATGTAACCGACTGAACCGCATAGCAAACCGTCTGTTGAGCCATATGAAACTGAATCATCTGCAGAAACTGTTTCTTCGACTCCTTGAACCAATCTTGAAATCCCAAAATCTGTAACTAGAGCTGTCATTTCATTGTCAAGAAGGATATTGCTCGGTTTGAGATCACAGTGAACGACTTTGACAGGTGAATAGTGATGCAAGTAAGCTATTCCTTCTGCGACATCACTGCAGATATTTACCAGCTGAATCAAATCTAAGCTCCTGTTTGAATACTCTTCAGGGTATAGATGCCTCTCCAAGCTTCCATTTGGCATCAATGGCAGAACAAGAGCATTGAAACCAGGTTTGCTACAGGTTGTTATGATCCTGATCAAGTTCCTGTGCCTTGTCCTCTTCAAGATCTGACATTCTCTTTTGAAACTCCCAGAGAATTCCATTGCGGTCTTTGGATCAAGTACTTTAACTGCGATCTTTGTGTTGTTCCTGAGAACTCCCTTGTAAACATGACCAAATCTCCCGGAACCAACCAAGCTTGCAGCACTGAAACCTCCAGTTGCTTCTATGAGCTGCTGGTATGATATTCTCGGGTATTTCGGGTCCTTTTGGTTCTGGTTTTCCTCATCTTCGACCTCTTCTTGGTCGTACACTGTTTGATTCTTTCCAAATCTTGATCTGAGAATCAAAGGGTAACACAAAAAAGGAGTTGCAAGCAACGATAACAGAACTGGTAGAAGAACTATAGGGTACTTGTGTTTCTTCTTGCAGGCTTGCATTCCTTTTACAGAGCCACATAAGAGAGAATCTCCTAGGAAAGACTCAATAGTCAGATTAGAGAATGATCCTTTCTCAGATACATTTCCAGAGAACATGTTGAAGGAGAAATTCAAGTGCTTGAGAGTTGCAGACTGTTGAAACGAAGGCGGTATGGCTCCTGTTAATTTGTTTAATGCCACATCTAGCTCTTTCAGATATGGCAATTGGCCTAATGAAGCAGGAAGAGGACCGAAGAAACTGTTTCTTGAAAGGTTCAGATGCTCCAATGCAATGCAGCTTCCGAGCTGAGGTGGAATCTTCCCCGAGAGTTCGTTGGAAGATAGGTCAATGGAGAGAACCATATCCATTTTGCTTAGCTCCAAAGGAATTGGCCCGGTTAAATGGTTGCTAGAGAGGTTAAGATACAGCTTTAGGTTTCTGAGACTGGAGAAAACTTCAGCAGGAATCTTCCCTGAGAGGTTGTTGTGAGAGAGATCAAGAATCTCAAGATTGATACATTTGCCAAGGCTTTGAGGGACTGTGCCAGAGAAACGGTTTCCGTATAGAAGAAGTCTTCTCAGCTGAGAAAGGTTAGCGAAACTATCCGGGATTGAACCAGAGAGCTTGTTTCTTGACAAATCAAGAAGACCAAGACGAGGAATCTCCCCGAGTTCCAAGGGGATCTCTCCGGTTAAGAAGTTATTCGAGAGATAAACCCTTTCAAGCTTGCTTAGCTTACAGAGCTCACGCGGAATCGGACCGGTTAAGTGGTTACTCGACAAGTTTAGAAGAGTTAGGTTCAAAAGGTTTGATATCTCTGGAGGTATAGAGCCATGTATACGGTTTTGATCAAGATGAATCTGCACGAGATTCACAGAGAGGTGCCTTATAGAAGAAGTTATCTCTCCTCCGAGGCTGTTCCCGGCTAACTCAAGCTCTTGTAGGTCTGGAGAATTGGCAAGAGAGGCGAAAAAGGGTTCGAGGTTTGTGTTATTGTTATGGCTAACGAAATGGTTATAAGAGAGGTAAAGAAACTGAAGCTGTGGCATCTTGCTTATGACTTGAGAAGGTAACTCTCCGGTTAACAGATTCGACTCCAAATCAATCCATTTGAGATTCGTCGAGTTTGAGAGTGAAGAAGGTACAGTCCCCACGAGCTTGTTTGACCAGAGAAGAAGAAATCGTAACTCTTTGAGGTGACAATGATTCTTTAGAGGGATTTCTCCGGTTAGAGAATTGTTAGAAAGGTCTATGTATTGGAGAGATAAAGAAGAACCATTACAAAGAAGCTGAACCGGGATTTGACCAGTTAACCGGTTGGTTCCAAGATCGAGATAAACAAGACGGTTAAGCAAACCAATCTCTTGTGGAATGTTTCCTTGTAAGAGATTCTCAGAGAGACTTAGCTGCTTCAAGGTCATAAACAATGAGCCTATCTCAGGTGGGATTTTTCCTGTGAAGAAGTTTCTTGAAAGATCAAGAACCGTTAAAGCAGTTAGATTTGCAATGGACGGTGAGATTTCGCCTCTGAGATCTCTGCCACTGATGTCAAGCTCGATTACTCTGGTGCTCTCGTTGTTACACTTCACACCAGACCAATTACAAACATCAGCGAAAGAAGAAGAAGAAGAAAGCCAATTGCTTAGAGAGTTATGAGGATCTGAAACAATGGATGATTTGAAAGAAATCAAAGAGATTTTATCACTTTCTATGGAATCATCGTTCTGTTTAGAAGCAAGAACAATCATAACAAAGATCAAGAACGAGAAAGAGAAGGAAGAAGAACGAGAATCCATTTTTTTTTGGTGTGAGACAACAAAGAATCAAAAATAGTGTTTGATTATAAAAACACACATACATATAAGTATATATTTTTGTATGTTAAACATAGAGAGACACAAACGAAGAGAGACAGTATCTCTTTTAGGATAAAAATGTTTGTGTTTCTGCCTAACTGCCGTTTAAAGAAAATGAAACCGTTTATATTAACGTTTGGCGCATATGATGTTTGACTTACAAAGTCAACCAATGAGGTGTGAACGTGTGTTTGACACGTCATTATTCGTTTATATACGTATTTTATTTTATTTTTTTGCCGTGTGGTTTCACTTTTTGTATCGTATAGTGATGTATTTGTCAGCAAAATGCTGAGCTTAAGGCCTAACTCCATCATGTGTTTTTGTTATATAATTGATTTTTTAAATAGATTAGCTTACACTAAATAGTAATGTTCGTGGAATTGGGGTTAGAGAGTGAGATTAGTGGATGATACTTTAGAATAATAAATAGGAAATATCGTAGCAAATGAGATTGTATCTACAAGGGTGGTGTATCTGATGTGGCATCCACGTGGAAGTTCTAGTTTGCCGACCAAATCACATCCACTATGTTCGCTTCGATCTCTCCTTTCAAGTTCTTAGTAAGTTTTTTCAGTTTATCGACCATTTCAATTTCTGCATATCAAAACCGCTGAAATAATGATTAAGACATCTATTGACATTATATAGATGCGTTAGGGCTAAGAAGATTTCGATATAAGTGGTCATCCGTTGACAGTACTATTTACCAAGAGATTTTGATTTTTCATGAGAGTATTAATTTCTCTACTTTTTTTTGAGAGTTTAAGTTATTAGATTGGTTTATTATAATACGTTTTATTAGAGAGAAACCCAATATATCATCAAGCACATGTATTTAGGGTTTTGGCTATTGATTTTATATATATGCANGAGAGTTTAAGTTATTAGATTGGTTTATTATAATACGTTTTATTAGAGAGAAACCCAATATATCATCAAGTACATGTATTTAGGGTTTTGGCTATTGATTTTATATATATGCATCTACTATGGCCATGAATGTTTCATTAGTTTTTAGATTTTAGATTTTGGTTTTTAGTTTTTAGATTTTGGTTTTTAGATTATAAATTTTAGTTTTTGATTTTGCTGTAGATTTTAGATTTTATAAAAGCTTGAATGGTGATTTTAGTTTTAGTTTTTAGATTTTCAAAATTTTTAATATATAATTTTATGTTAATATCTATTTTGTTTGTTTTAGTCATTAAAATTAATAAATATAATTATTTTTTAAGAAACTAGAATAAGGAAATGAAATTTATATTTGAAAAAAATAATTTTGACTATTTTAGTGGAACCATAAAAATAGAGATTTTACAACAAAATAAAAGTATATAATTATTCATTTTAATCTTAATTTATAAGTGGAAACGAAGAGAAAATAAACTTTAAAACAAAATAATATGTANAAAGATATTTCAATTTGATTGTGTAAAGTTGCTAAAGTTGCTAAAGTAAATATATAAAACTAATTTTTTAAAATTTATGATTTTGTATAATTAATAACTAAAATTTTATAAAATAATAAAATATTGAATGGCATATAAATTTATTAATAAGTTATCTTTTTGCACGAAATTATAAGCTTATTTCAATTATAAATACTAAATAATAATAACATATGTACGTTTTTTTCATTCAAAAAAAAATTATAAGATAGTTTTTCCATTCTCATTAATTTGTTTTGTATTTTAGGTCATTGAAATAAAAATCCACATATTTAGGATAATTATAAATCTTTTATAATTAAATAGTTAATAAAAAACCATTAAATTAATGTTTAAATGAAAAAAAAGAAAAAAAAAATGCCATCGAAATTTGTTTAAAGAATCTAGCATATTGTGGATTTTGGTTTCTACGTTATAATTCAAAAACTTCTCCAAAAACTAGATTCCCATATTTTTAGGGAATTCATTTTCTAAAAATCTTGATTGTGTGGNTTTTCTAAAAATCTTGAGTGTGTGGAAAAGTAGATTCCCTATAATCAAAATCCAAAAACTACTCTAAAAACTACAAACATTCAATGCCTATATAAAAGGAGAAGGGGGTGCTCTCCTATCTTGACACGTGGCACCCCATTTCCTATAAAAAAATATAATTACTTAATTGAAAGTGTAAGCAAAACAAATGAATTAATGTGGCACATTGGTTAAGTGTATGTTCTCTAATATAGAGGTCATGAGTTCGATGCTCTTATTTTACATTTATGTTAAGTTTCTTCTTTTATCAAAACAACGTAGTTTTGATGTTTATACACGTATATATTTTTTTGAAATCTATATACGGTTGAGTGTTATAATAATAGACATGTATAATTTGAAGAATCATAAGAAGAATTTCAATTTTGATAATCGTAAAATTAACATATAGTTTTTAGAATCATAAAATAATNATCGTAAAATTAACATATAAAATGTATGTGGAAATACAAACTTTAAATCAA
>OVAU01002609.1:0-12225 GCA_900406315.1 Biscutella laevigata subsp. laevigata
GTGCAGTTGCCACCACACACGTGTACGTGGATCCGCCAGTGAATAGCATATCTTGGGACTGAAGTTCTCTCTCGTGGTATTGCAAGAGCGCCTAAATGAAGGGTTCGTGAATATTTAAAGAATAGATATGAATATGTCTAGAACTGATGACGATTATGAAAATCTTTTCTTTTCTCGTCTTTTAACATGCAATAGCTCATTGATGTTTAGGAGGTGTTATTCAATTAGGTATTTTAGTGGATTTTATGGATTTCAAGATATTGTGTTATTGGATTGTGTACAGTAGAGTTATTGAATTGGTATTAACATGATGTATTTTTTTTAGTGAATTACATATTTATTAGAAATATTTGTTACCTATATTTACTCAAATATAAAAATATTATTAACACTAATCGTAAAATAAAACATACCCTGTTTTTATCTAACAAACTTGTCTTAGTATTAATATTTATTTTATAAAAAAATATAGTTTAAAACTACGTAAGATTCTAATACTAAATATATTGATCAATTGTTAAAACTTAGTCACAATAATTCATCATAATATATTGAAATCCAGTGAAATACATTAATTACAATCCATCGTAATTCAATGTAATACATCCAAATCTAATAAAAATATTTCAAATTCAATGAAATAAAAATCCATTGAAATACATAGAAAGCATAATCCAATAACACCCCTTAATTCGAGTGACCCAAGCTGACTATGAAATGAGATACAAAATAATTTTACAACATTTATACTGAATTTCTCAGCAAAATAGAAAATTAAGAAATATCCTCGAGACAACTAATCTAAATACACAGGATTAGAGTACCATACATATGATAGCATTCAGAGAACTTAGAGTTTGTAGATCTTTAGGTGTACCAAAAACCAAAATGTATATTTAGTATTCACAAAAAAAATATCTATTGAACACAATGCTCTTTTATGTTTCTATATCTCTCTATAAAGATCAGAATCATCAAGACTAGTAGGACATCTCTTTTTGTGCGATACAATGATCCATTTTAGCTTCAATTAGTTTGATATCTACACTGTTAAAATTCTCTATAAACGCAAGGCGAGTGTGGTTCGAATTAACTCATCATCATTTTAGTGTTTTCAACCATTCAAATGAACCATGCTTTAAAAATTCTTTCATTATTCTAGTGTATAATGAATGGTTTCAATTAATACATCTGGACTGGGAGTTGTTATTGAGCTGCTTGCGCTTACAAGGGATATAGCAAATTCATTCTGTCTTCCACATTGCTTAATGTTGAGATCAGGCTCTGCAACATGTGAACTATCATCATCTAAGATCTACAAGGCGAAAAACAAGTCTCTTACCTTGTAAGATTAACTATTTTAGAACATTAACTTACAAGACCACTTTGATTTTTAAGTCCTACAGATTGAAAAATAAGTCACTTGCCAGTATCATTTTCTTCTTATAAAAATAATATTCACAGACATCAATTTCAAGAAGTTAGATTGTGTGCACCAATATCCCAGTAGGATTTTGGCCTCGTTTCTTTTTTTTTTTAAAAAAAAAGAGAACAATTCATTTTTTTTTTACAAAATGAGATTTAAACCTTTTACCTTGCAAACATTAATTTCATTGAATGAATGTCTAGTATTTGAAAGATCTATAAATGCATGACTAACAGAGATATATAAATGCATGACTAACATAGAAATTTTCAAGTATAACAAAAACACTCCAAACAGTTCTCAAAATAGGTATCAAACAAATATTAATAAAATAAGAGCTTTAAAATTTCAAAGTAACAAACTCAGCGCATGGTTTTTTAAAAACATACCATGTCGTCTATGAGTATCACATGAATAGTTCTACCAAAAGATTTATTTTTGAAAGAAACGATTTTAATAACCTCGAATTTGACACGTCATATTGTTTTGCCAGATATATTGATTTAAGAAATTGAGTTGAATTCAACCATTCTTTCTCCTGTTAAAAACAAAGTTTGAGAAAACGAAAAAAAAGAGAATGAATTAAGAAAACAAGTTAGAAAATTCTTATAAAATATACAAACGATGAGTTTGTTGTTAGATAAGGAAGTTACTTGTTACTAAAACATGTTGTAGAATAAAATATATAGCTACGATTTCCAAGAATTGAGAAAGATATAAGAATTCTTTCACCAATTTCATCCCTTGTAATAACATTTGCTCCTACCCATCATCTTTGTAACTTGAAGCCTCATCCCATTACCAAACCTAATCTGTATGATCCAAGTTTCTCATTACGTAATAGGAGCTCCAATCTTCAAATATCATATGTGCATTGGTAATGCCGATACATTGACACAATTTAAAAATTCAAGGGTGAACTTATAATTGTTTTTCGATTCTAAATCAGTAGGACGTATATTACATCACTACAATATTTCATCTTTCACCCGCAAAACAATTGAAAACATTAAACGATTTTTATTTTTGTAAACCGAATGTAAAAATAACGATAAGGTTGTAATGCATATATACCTTAAAGCTTGTCCAACAAAATACCAATTATCATCTTCACGTCTTCATTTATTGGATATAAAGTTGCACTGTTCAGAAAGAATTTAGGATATATTCTCTCTCACAATACATTTAGATTTCCATAAATTGATATGCTAACACGCTCTAAATAATTATTTGTCGTTGTAATTAGTTATTTCTTAGGAATACCTATAAGTGTATCACCATCATTAGGCTCTCCAATCTTCCATTACCAACTTTTAAATACATTTGAGAATTCTTGGATTTCTTTGCCAATCGAAGAATTTATCTTGTTTAACAAAAGTCGCATAAGCATTGATCTCAAATCTCTCGAGAAGATCATAAACAAAATTGTTGATGATGTTTTTTTTTGTAAAAAAGTGGATGCAGCTGAGGCAGATCTACAAATCGAAGGTAAGACAAGTCAGATTCTATTTGAGAATGGGTAGATGAAGTAAACCTATGTTCTGATGGGTTGGAGACACCCTAAATATATGAAATGGATATTATACCACAAAAATATGAAAAAGATGTACGAGAGTTATTTTGGAATCATACTTATAAGATTCAACAAGGTTGAAGTCATGTGTAGTATTATTAATGATGTGTGTGATCACAGTGTCATTGTAAATGGAGCTTCAAAGTGAACTTGATTGAGAAAATTGGTCAACAAGAACAATCCAAAACAAGTAATTATTATGACCATGATTTGGTGGTCATAGAATTCTTGGAATGAATAGTTGCAAATAGGTGAACCTTTTACAAAATTTAGAAGAATGAATAGTTGGTGAATGGGTGAGCCATTCACATAAGAGGAATCCTATTTAAAAGGAGCAAAATACTTGCACATGCTTGATAAGAGGATTTTTGCCTCTGATTAATCAAATGTAGTATAGATGGTTAAATGTCGAACCAATTCAGGATGAATTCACGTACTAGGATTATGGAGAATTCACCTAGTCTAAGTCAAATAAGAGATTTAGTTGTCAATAACAATCATAATTAAACAATTTAACTAAAACAAAGCAAAGCACATAAGTCAACCAAAAAGTCAACGAAATCGAATAAACTTGAAATCAAAGAAAGATAAAGCATATGGACCAGGACAATCAAATTGGGCAGTCAATTTCATGTCCATGATATTCAGTTTCATCATACAATGTTTATCCTTAGTCTAAGAAATATCCAATTTAGGTTAATCCACTCTCGTGGCAGATTCCCTTATCTTAATCATGCATTCACACAATCTCTTGGTCAAATACATAATTAAGAAGCATTAAAGTTCCAGTATATGCAACTACTAAACAATCCTAACACAATCTCTTGGAAATGTCTCATTTAGGACAAGTTTGACTCAT
This sequence comes from Biscutella laevigata subsp. laevigata, assembly GCA_900406315.1. Lineage (NCBI taxonomy): Eukaryota > Viridiplantae > Streptophyta > Magnoliopsida > Brassicales > Brassicaceae > Biscutella > Biscutella laevigata. The sequence continues at coordinate 3,859 of OVAU01002609.1, forward strand.
TCAAGCATTTCATCGAACATCTCTCATGCGATAATTCTCCTAAGATCTAGATGAGAGTAGTTAAGTATAATCTAGCATTAGAAACATTAAACAAATGAAAATATAATAAATCAAGCCCTAAGCATCATAAACAATCAATCAAAAGCCCTAATCTACCATAATCCATAGCTTAAAAAGACTACTTACACATCATGTTTACAACACTTTGATAGTTTCTATACATGATTTTGGAGAGAAAATAAAAGAAGGAAATGAAAATCAAAAGCAGTAAACAATCAATGAGAGAAATCAAAGAAGAGAAGTGCTATAGATAATCAAGTTTACAAGAGAGTTCTTAAGAAATGATGTGAGAAAAAAAAACTAGATCTAAAAACATAGAAAAATAAGACTTAATGAAAAAAGGTAAAAGATGTCATAGGGTTTTAGTTATTGCTTCCCTTAAATATTTAGCCCATTTACAACTATAAAAAAAATTTAGACTTGGTCTTTTTGGTTTCGTGTGATGTGCACCGGTCAAGGGCTGGCGGTGTGCCCGAACCGGTGTTGTTGCTATGTAGCCTTTTCTAGGTTGTACGCCGGTCAGCTGCACAGGTGTGGCCTGACCGGTGCATAAGTTATGTCCGGTTTCTGGGATTTGCGTCGCTCAGCCTACACTGGTGCTTATCCTCTGGTCTGCTGGTCAACTTTGGAAATGTTGACTTTTCTGCACATTTACTTCTTTTGCATCCTTTTAACCCGCTTTTCGGTTTAAGCTTGATTCCTCATCTGAAATGTAATATGCAATGCAATGCAACCTAAAATACTATAAATGCAACCTAATCTAATGCAAAATGAATGAAAACCGATTGTCAAAACCATCAAAATCAATGCATATTAATGCTCGAACTCGTTAACCTAGGTATGATTGTTTACTAATATTAACAAGGAAGTCTTTCTATATATTTTAGCGTTTTGAGCTTGAAGGTTTGAGGAGGGTGAGTTTATTCTTGTCTTCGATGACATCCACCTTGATGGTAAGTATAAAAGAGTATTGTTAACAACAAATAGACATAACAATAAATTTATGGTATTTATGTTGGCATTTGTAATTGTCCACAACAAAAATAACGAGTCATGGATAGGGATGTTAAAAATGGGCAATTACCCATTGGGAACCCATGACCGTCATGTTTTTTTGGAAGACCATGACTCATTGTTTTAAATTAATTTAAGTAGGGTAAAATTAAGATAGAATATCTTTTATCCAAAGTCTCATCATATTCTACCCTATAGAGTTAGGGTAGTCGTGAGACTATTTTTAAAATATTTTACTAAAAAATATTTTCTCTCTCCCTTATCTTCTCACTTGACCCGATCTCGCCTCTTAAACCTGCGACTTGTCCACTTTCCCGTTTCTCTTTCTTCAAGTCTCCTTGTTTCCAATCTCGAAATTTTACATATTGTATGTCAAATTTCATATATCCGTTTTTCGTTAGTCAATTATTCGTTCTAAAGTTTCATTTGATGAATTGGGTCACCTCTCCCGACCTCTAATACTCTTTTTTGTTTTATTTCCCGTGAGTAAATTTGTACTTTCCTCTCTACATTTGATTTTTGTGTGAGCATCTTCGACAGGTTTACTCAGTATATGCGAAAGAGAAAATGATCCAAGTAAATGGTACTACACATGTTCTAATTTTTGATTATGTGCTTGGAGATTTCTCACATATGTAGTTGGGTTTTGACTTTATTGCATATGTACTTGGATTTTGACTTTGATATGGATGATTGTTCTCTGTTTGTTTACGTTATATGCATGATTGAATTTAAACTAGTGGGATTTGACTTTTTTATTTGCATGATTGCTCTATGTTTGTTTATGTTATATGCATGATTGCTCTCTCTTTTTTTTTAAGCTTTGTTTAAACATAATTGCATTAATCTTGGGTTTCATTTTATTTTTGTGTGCAAAACTTGTGAATGGATTTACCATCGCTTGGTTTAATGGAAAATCTTAATGCCGAAAAAGAGAATAATAGTGAAATGAATGAGGATAGTGAAAGAGGCAAACAAAGTGAAGCTCAACAAATTACTCAAAGTGAAACTCAACAAGCTTTTCAAATTGAAATTCAATCGGTATTTGATTCTAACAAACGTTTAAAGTCTGATGTTTGGAAGGAGTTTGTAGTAGTACGCGCTGAACAAGGTGGGAAAAGATGTTGCATATATTGTAGTAAGACGTTACTATCAGAACTTGCTTAAGGAACTTCAACATTGAACCGCCATTTAGATTTGTTGCTCAAAACGACCTCCATGACTAAGTGTTGATATGTCGTATGATCAAAAAGTAGATCGTGATTTGCTCAATGAGATTATCATTTATCATGACTCAGTCTTTTCGATATGTGAAGTATGAAAAGTTAGAGCCAAAGAAAAGCACTTGAATTCAAATCGTCAACACATATGTCAACAAACCGATGGAATTGATGTCTTTAAGAGATATAAGGTTGAAAAAGAAAATCTAAAAAACTCTATTTGCAGAATACAAAGGTCGAGTGATATTTACAGCAGATATGTGGACAACTCGTACCAATGTAAAAAGCTACATATGTTTGATTGCGCATTATGTTGATGATAATTGGAGGTACAACAAAATTCTAGTTTTTTTGTGATTTGAAACCTCCACACACTAGTAAAAAGTTAGGCAATAGATTGTTTAGTTACTTAAAAGAGTGGGGTTTGGAGAAGAAGGTTTTCTCTATGACATTGAATAATGCTACGAGTAATGAAAGTATGCAAAAGATACTCAAGCATGGCCTTTAAATGATTAGTGGTAATGAGTTATTATGTGATGGTAATTTTTTCATGTTAGATTTTGTGCTCCCATTCTGAATCTCATAGTAAAAGAAAGGTTAGAACAAGCTAGTGGTCTTTTGGAGAATATTAGAGACACTGTCAAGTTTGTGAAAGCATCTGAATCAATGATTGATTAATTTGCAGCAATTGTTGAAAGTGCATGGATCAAGAGTGGAGTTGGGTTATCTCTAGATGTACCTACAAGATGAAATTCTACTTATGACATGCAGGGCCGGTCCATCGATCTGTGTGGCCTAAAGCATAAATATAGAGGGTCTATAACAAAATATATTAATAATAAAAATATATATTTAAAATATATATATATATATATATATATTAAATGGAAAACAATAAAATTTATGAAATTATGCATTTTAATTTACTTTTTATTTAAATGGTTTGACAAAAAAATTAAAAAGAGAGAAAATATCATTACCTCATACAATTAAAGAGATAAAAATAAATCATTATATTTTACAACAACATGTAATATATGCGAATTTGGAGCTTGACTTAAAGAGATGAAAACTTGAGAGTTGAAAACGAAAAATTTTGTAAGAGAATTTGAAATTTTTAATTTCGAATCTAAATAACAATGAGAACGAAAATAATTGTTAAAAGTTTCTATCGAAAAAAGCAAATTACCTATAAAAAAACAAAATAAGCATTCTAATTTTTTAATCGCAAGATTATAAATATAACTAGATCTCTTAAAATTTAAAATATTTTATCGTAACTTTTGATTGAGAACCTCTGTTTTTCAACTGAATTTTTTATTTATGGTGAGAATTCTTAAAATATTTTAAATCATAATTTTTGGGAAGAAAAAAATCCCGTAAAACAAGGAAAAAAACTGTTTTAAAAAAGAAATAACTTTTATAAAAAGGAAAATACTTTTTTATAGATCTGAAAAAAGGAAAATATATTTTACATTAAAAAATTATAGTAGAAAAGGAAATCAAAATTGCTACCAAATAGGAAAAGAACCTATTCTAGAAAAATGAATCGATGGAAAAAGGAAATAAAAAATCTTTTATAAAATGTTTATGTGAAAAAGGAAAGAGTTTGTTGTAATAGACATAAGTTGTCATAAAAAAAAAACAAAAAAATATTCATAGATGGATCAATATAATAATTTGTGGCCCTCAGATTTTTGCATTTTTAAGAGGCCTAAAGCAGATGCCTCTTCTGCTTTATTAATGGGCCGAGTCTGATGACATGCTTGCTAGAATTCTAAAGTTTCGTAAGACATTTGCTATCTTGAAAGAATGTGATAGGAGTTACAAATCATTGCCATCAGAGAATGAATGAGATTGATGAGAGAGAATTGTGATTTATTGAAGCCTTTTAGAGCATCTCCAAAGGATACCTCAAATATTCAAATTTGAGGTAACTTCTATTCCGACGGATACCTCAAATTTTAAGTATCAACTTTTTTTGCATTTTTAGTTCATATATTTATTATTTATAAATAATACTGTTAATTTCATATTAATTAGTTTAGTGCTAATATTTTTATGTTTCACTTTCAATGTATAGTAATTTTTACATATTATGTTTAGAAACATATAAAATAAAGTTATAATATTAAAATAGAAGAAATTTTACAATACAACAATTCTAATAATGTTAATTAATAATATGATATTTCATTTTTATTTAAGATATTATCGATATGTTTTCTAATAATTATGTAATTTATATCATAATGCAATGTCTTATTGATAAATATTGCATGTAATAATTCAATGATGGATATTTTATATTTATTTTTAAGTTGTATGATGTTAAGCAGATGAATAAATATATGGATAATATTGCAAAATACAAAATTTTGATACCTCAAATGTTTGATATCTCAAATTTGAGGTATTACCTTTGAAGTAAAACAATAGATACTTCAAATATGAAGTACATGATACCTCAAATTTGAAGTACATGATACCTCAAATTTTGAAGTACATGATACCTCAAATTTGAGGTATTTTCTTTGGAGATGCTCTTAGTACCATTACTACTTAATTCTCAAGATTTAAGTATCCCACAACTAATGCATATTTTCTACAAGTGTGGAGAATTTAGTGTTTATTAGGGAAATATGTCAAGTCGGTGATACCAAAGTGGAAGAAATGGCTCAGCATATGAAGATGAAGTTTATAAAGTATTGAGATGAATATTGCAGTATTGAAATCAGCTTATAACAAAGTGGATCTCATACATTGACAAAAAAAAACAAAGTGGATCACAAAACTTATAAAGAAAATGTTGAAGTTGTTAAGACTAATTTGAAGATGTTTTATGAAGATCCAATTGTTGAAGTTGTTAAAACTTATACAATTTAACTTTCGTATTTATATAATTAGTGTGTGATTTTATCTTTGATAAGATCTCTTTGATCTTGAGAGGAACATCCACCCTGACTTAGACAACACAAAGAAAAATTTGGATATTTACTTGAATGAACCTAGGCTAGATTCAAAGTCTTTTACAGGCATAGAAATTTTAGACTATTGGAATAACAATAGACAACGTTTTGGTGATTTAGCTTCTTTGGCATGTGATTTATTGAGCATCCCAATCAGTACAGTTGCATCAGAGTCATCATTGTCTTGAGTCCTTACACAAACCGCATTCTTCCAAGAAATATCCAAACACTATTTTATACTCGTAATTGGCTTCGTGGATTTGCAGAATTCGATAGTAAATAATATTCTAAAGTATGTTATTGGATTTATTCATATGTGCAAATTCCAAGTGATGTTGAAGAAAACTTTGGTGATGGGAAATAAGAAGAAATATGAAGAAATAATGATGACAAACAGTTTGGGTGTTTGACTTAGTTGTGGATTATTGATTTTAAAAGTGACTGCCCAATAGACCTTGAACGTCATTTGTGGCTTTTTGAACTTTGAATGTATTGATATCAATTTTTGGACTATGAAGATATTTTTTGATATCAAACATTTATTTTGTTAGCATATCATTCATCTTGAACTCCATTGGTGGCTTTTGGGGCTCTTGGAATGATCAAAATATTTTAGTGTTAAAGTGACAACCTCCTGATTAAAATGAAACTAACATGTGAATACAAAATTTGTTCTAAAAAAACGAAAGTATAAATACTTAAATCGGGTCGGACCAATTGATTTCATCACATTTTTCTATGGCATATATCAATAATATCATTATCTTTGTAGTATTATTTGAATTTTTTAAAATCAAATTCTAAATATTTTTTTGTAGTATTATTTGAACTTTACAAAAATAAAATTATAAATAATTATAATCAAAACTGAATTACTAATTAAATTAAATTAAATTTTTATTTAAGTTAATTGTAAAAATGACAATTCAATAAATTTACAAAATTTTTAAATATAACAATATTATTAAGCATAAATCTATATGAATCAACTTACAAGAGATTATGATATCCATTATACTACATTTACGCTTTAGGGTTTTTTTCTGGACTACACTAAAATACTCTATTAAGCCTAGAATAATTTAGAATAATTTTAATTAGACTATTTCTAAGGTAGAGTATCATAGTTAAGATTTCTAACCTTATGATTCTTTCTAACATTTTTCTATTTATAAGGTGAAAAGTGTATTTTCCCACTCGTCCACTATGTTGCATAAATGTGCATTTTAAAAGAAATATATTTGTACTCTTTAAAAGAGATGTTCTCACATACTAAAATACATAACATTGGTTAGACTAAGTAATTAAAAACCCAATCTACTATACATATTGGACTAGATCGCATTCTAATCGTGATTGTTATAACCTTATGACTATCAATGTTTTTAAAACACTTACTAATCCAATAAAAAGATGAGGAATTTGACAATTATATAGCTAATTATGTTTTACTATACATGAAAATGTCATTTTGAATTTGTTTTTGGAAAAACGTGATTTTGCATTTTTCGTAAAACATGATTATATGTTTTCGGGAAAAAATGATTCTTTGTTTTCCGGAGAACCATGATTCTAAAAATTTTTCGCGATGCAAATTAAAAGTGGAGATACAAACAACATCTGATGAACACATCATAGGTATTTTTAAAAAAATCTTTGAGACTTTAATTATATATATGATGATCAATAACTTATTTTTTTTAAGATTTTGCTTTTTTCATTTTTCTTGATGTATTAAACTTAGCAATGTTTGATTTTTTAACATTTTAAAATTTATTATATCATCTAAATCAAAATAATTTTTTTACATTTTCTTTAATTTAATAAGAAAAGTGATAAATTAACAAATTTTCTATAATTATTTACATAAAAATATAAATATAGGAAATGAAACATAAATTTTACAAAGAAATTAAGTAGAGTACTCATAAATCTACCCATAAATTTATGGTTTCTTCCCTAGGATATTTCAAGATTATTGAAATTAAACTTTTTTGAAGGTAGTGGTGTTTAGGACTAGAGCAAGGTAGAGTAATTTATCAACATCCATCTCTATGCACACATATATTATGTTTGTAGTGACTTATATGTTACAACACATTACCTTTCACCCTTCTTTTTAAAGAAAAACTATTTAATATGTAAATAGTATTTCACATGTACTATATATGGAGCGATTTATTTTCAAATTATAATTTTACGATATTTTTATTTTGTAATTTTTGATATTTTAATTTTAAATATGTGATGCCTAATTAATATTAATAAAAAAATCCCATAATGTTATATAATTTTAGAATATAGTATTTTTGTATTAAATGATAATATTAATTGTTTATTTTTAAAATTATATGGAAAATTCAATCATAAGTAATTATGTGTCACCCGTTGAACCTTTGAATTGTCTTCCCATTTTTACCCTTAATGATTATATGAATATTGTTCTTATTTATTTATTTTTATAATGATGTTGGGGCAAAAATAATCAGATTTCGCGTAAGCTACGAATGACGTGGAGATAAGAACTCTAGGTTGCCTTGGGGACAGATTGCTTGTAGCCTCCTAGATTATCCTTTGGGTATCCGTGCGGTTGTCGTCAGGTTTTTCCTCCTTAGGGTTGATATTGTCGCTTTCTTAGGTTATTTCTCCATGTCTCTCTTGTGGCGTATGCCCCTCTATTTATAGAGGAGCGATGACCCTCTTATTCCTGGTGGTAATGATAAAGGGATATTTGCCTTCTCCTTATTGATTAAAGAGAGGACTAATACCAACTTTATGATCAAATGTAGTATAGTGGTTGGATACAAGTATCCGAGATATATCGAACCATTTTTCAGGCTTTTGATTATACACTAATTCTATAGAGATAATTAGTTAGTCTAGGTGAATAATAGAGGATGTTTTGTCACTGAACAAACCTATTGAAAGCTAATAAATTGCAAAGTCAACTAAAAATCAACGAAACAGAATAAAGAGAAATACAAAGAGAAACTAAGCGAATGGTGATGGATGTGGCCTTGGGGTGTGTGGGAGGAGTGATGATCATTGTGGTATAATGGTAAGTATAGGGATGTTTTGTCGAACCAACTCAAAGGGGAGATAAC
>OVAU01002610.1:0-12224 GCA_900406315.1 Biscutella laevigata subsp. laevigata
TCAGGTGTGTATGATGACATCATCTTTTATTTGCACCACAAAAATAAAATATATAAAAAAAAGTCCACATTGTTGTTGACAGGAGATAAAAAAACATTAAAAACAATCGTTGACAGAATATTTCACACGTTTTGTTGTTAGAGTTATGGCAATGTAACGACTTGATGATGGTCAAGTAAAGTCTGATCGTATGTTGTCTTTAAACGTGTAGACGCCTCAGTGTTGCCTCATCAAATCCAAATATTCACAATGACTTGTTCTTGACTTCTCATATAAACCAAACAAAACAAGTTAAAACATCATCACAATGACCTTAAAGCACTAGCTTCTTCTTTTAGTGGCTTATTCTCTAGCTAAAGAATCACTTGGGGGCTCTGGAAGATAATGTTCCTCTACTTGACTAGTTTAACTTGAAATGGTTCTTCAGTGTGATTCTACATGGATGGTCTGCGTTTGATTGTCTAAGCTAAAAATGAACCACTTTTTGATCTATGGTGTGTCTAAGTAAAACCTCTGGCTCGAGTGTCTCCTTTCTTGAATTTAGGTTTGGGAGTTTGGATATCCCATTTGATTCTGCAGTGGTTCTAATTTTCCGAAATTTTAAATTTTGAAACCATTTAAAATCTGTAAGAAAATAGGTATGTGCAGTTCGAATACTTTTTAGTTTTGGGTCGGTTTCAATAGTTTAAATGAGAACTGTTAAAGAATATTAAGTTTACTGTGGCCACCTTTCGCTCTCTTCGTTGGAATAATATTCTTTATATCCTTGTAAGACTTATACAAGTCAAAATTATGTTTATCACGACCATGATCAGTATACTTGTGAATTGGTTGAAACTCTTTTTCGCTCTTTTGATTGGAAAAATTTAATCTACATCATCGTGAAGTTTGTTCAAATCAAAATTGTGACTTCTATAAAAAAAAATTGGCAAAAAATAAAGATGTTTTTTCAATCTTTTATTGTTTCATTTTTAGAGTGAATAAAAGAATCGATTGATTTTATATTAATAAGTTAGAGAAATTAATTGTTCACTACTTAATTAATACATATTAAATTGTTATGATTAAAAACCCTCTCAATAATAGGTCGTATAGTTAAATTTTTTGAAAACTTTGATTAAATAATCGTTGAATAATAAGGAGAAATAATGCTCATTTTTCTCGAGAAATTTTAAAAATTCATTTAACATGAAACAAACTTTTTGACTCAAACATCACCCAAAGTGAAAGAAGTGAGAGAGGGAATAAAATTTTGGTTTAGTTAAGTTTGATTATTTTTTACAGAAATTAACCAAATTTAATAGTTTAACCAGGTAAAAATAGACAGTTAGGATCGTTTCAGGTTATTTCAATTTATTAGGTTTGAATATTCTCTGTTAATTTGGGTATGAAATATTTTTTCAAAATTATGGTTTAACCTTAATTTAATTTCGATTTTAATTAAAAAGTTATGGGTTACCGAGAACCAAACCACTTTCTGTTTGCTTCTAATAGGTTAGTTACTACAAATCGAATTTAATCCAGAAACCTAAAATTCTGGTGCGATTCAAGATCCCAAGCCTAGTCCAAATAATATGAATGCGTTTTCAAAAAAAAAAAAAAAAATCCTTACATTGCACATATCATGTTACTGAGATATGCAAAACTCGAAGATATGCGTTTTGTTCTGAAGATTAGATTCATTCACAAATTAAATATTAGATATCATTTGTACGCTTACCCGCAAAAGTGTTGAATTTGCCNGTCGAAGATATGCGTTTTGTTCTGAAGATTAGATTCATTCACAAATTAAATATTTGATATCATTTGTACGCTTACCCGCAAAAGTGTTGAATTTGCCTGTTACCGTTAGCCTATAAGAAACATTGACCACTTGCTAAAGAAGAGAACCAAATTTTATTCTTCGTCGCTCCCTATCATCGGCTCGTCCAGGTTCATGTCGTAGCCACCACCATCTGGTCCAAGCACTTTAAACCTGCTCAACATTTGTTACACACTTCCACATATAACCAACTCGGTTTGTGATGGTTTAAGTTTTGGTTATTGAGAGAACTAAAAAGATCAAACCTTTCTATGATGAATTTCCCTTCCTTGTACTTTTGAGATTTCTCGTATGCAATTTCCTGATGGAGAAACTGAGAATTAGTATCAAGGAATCACTAATTAAAAAGAGAGACAAGTTTTGAAGAATGAGGTTTTGAGTCTTGTACGTATTTCCAGCCGACAAGAGAGCCACAGCTAACACAGAAGATGTCAACTACAGTGTGCCAACCAGTCATCATGACACGATGCTCCTTCTCTCCAACAGTCACATTGACACTATGAATTCAAAAAGAAAAAGGATTGCTACCAAATAAGGGAACCTAGGAACAAATTCTTATCGAGTAGTTCTTACACATTGTCAAAGAGATAAGCCCTTCCGTGCTTGCAGTGAAATGACTGGAAAACAAACACAAACACAAATTAGGAGACTGTTTGATCAATTCAAGAACAGTAATCGACTGTAGAAACACAAGTGTGGACACAAAATAACTGTCTGTTTGATTCGTTCAACAGGAACAGCAAACATAACAAGAGAAGGGAAAACTCCCAAATATCTGGTGAATTCAAGAGTATTATTAGATCAACAAGTACTAGAGGGTCAATTTCCATTTCCCATGTTGTGTATATTGTGCAAACACAAGCACAAATCAGGAGACTGTTTGATCAATTCAAGAACATTAATGGACTCTAGAAACACAATCTGGGACAAAAATAACTGTGTTTGATCGGCTCAACAAGAACAACACACACAAAAGNTTAATGGACTCTAGAAACACAATTTTGGACAAAAACAACTGTGTTTGATCGGCTCAACAAGAACAACACACACAAAAGTGAAGGTAAAACTCCCAAACATTTGGTCAATTCAAGAGTATTATTAGATCAACAAGAACCAGAGGATCAATTTCCATTTTCCATATTGTATATTGTGCAAACACGAGTGTCAAGATTAACAACGGATTAGACAAATACTGGCATAAATTGTGCAGAGAGGAAGTACTAAAATAGATAAGGAAATCAACTGAAGGAAGCACCGAAGAGAACAAATGAAGGAATCATTACAAGAAAGTAACCTTAGAGATGAGATCATTAGCAACTGCGAAATGTGTATGGCAATGCTTGCAGCTATAAACCAATCCTTCGAGGTCTATCACGAATAGTCTTCCCATTTCGAACAAATCCACCTACCTGCAAAAAGGCAAAATACCCCAACAGATCTCAATTTGAGCATGTGCAGCAAAAGCGACTGAAGATTCTAATCCAACACACCAATAATTCGAAGACGCATCCATCGAACAGAGAAAAAAATCACCCTGAAACCAAATTTCTCATAACTGGGAAGAAAAAAAACGATCAACGATGGGCGAAAGTAATGCAGTAAGGCGAATAATCAAATCCAAAAAAATTACCTGAAATAGTGTCGCGTTTAACGAAATACAACATCAAATTAGCAGAAAACGAGAAAGGAAGAGATCGAAATCGACCAGAATAGCGTTAATCTCGAGGAAGAAGCATCGATCAAATGACAAAAAAAGGTAACGAAGTAGTAACTTAGGGAAACTTGCGTATTTCACAAGACGCCGAGTGAATATAAAAAAAGTAGGAAAGAGAAACAGAAAAGAAAATTCACACAGAAATTTTCCAGCAAAGAAAAAAATTCACAGACGATGAGAAAATTCGTACGAAAGAGAAAAATCGAAATTAATAAACAAAAATCGGGAACCACCAAAATTGATCTTAGTAGTATCTTACCCCGAAGGAGAAACGCTGGAACAGAGGAGATACGTTTCGAATTTTCCATGCATATATATATATATATATATAATTATGTATAGATAGTGGTTAATCGAGATTAACTAGCTGGGCTAAGGCCCATGGGCCTTTTTCGTGTAGTATTTAATCACACTTAATATTTTGTCCCTAATCACACTTAATATTAATAAGCCTAATCTGAAAAATACAAAATTAGAACAGACAAAAAAACATGTTGATTAGATTATTGATATTTATACTTGAAAAACTAATATTGAATCAAACTAAGAATCAAATAAAAATTAAATATCTCAAATATAATTATATATAAGTTTTTTATTAATTATATTTTATATTGAACTTTGAAACTGGACCAAAGAGATTTCATCAAATTTCACGTAAATAATTTAGTTAATACTTTATAGACAGGGTTGGCCCTGAACACAAACTGGCCAAGCATGGTCTTGTGGCCCATTTTCCAACAACAATTTTATAGTCTAATTTTCGGCTCATTTTTCAGAATTATTATTTTTTGTTAAGCTTAAATAGGCCCAAATTTTTTAGAGCTTAAAGCATTTAGAATCTCAGGACCGACCCTGTTTATAGAATAGTGTAATTTATACAAAATTATATCACTTGTTTACATGTTTTATCAATCAATCTATAAAGTTTAACGATATATCACTTTGGTGTATATTAAAAATGAAAATTAAAACACACCAATAATACCAATAAAATTGTCAAGACTTAGATAATATTTTCCTATCTATTAATAAATATATTAATCAATTAACCAAATGTAGTCTGAGGTTGAATTTAGCAGATTTTTACCTGTAAAATATTTTTTGTAAGTATTTTTATTATATTGAAATAAAATTTATATACCACAAAAAAATTTAATGAATCATTTCATTAATAATCGAGCAAATATTTCATTACAATAATATTGTTTCTTCATAAGCGAATAAATCTTGATATTCACGTAAAATAGAAAATCTATATTCAAACTAATTCATATTTTTTTATTTCACGATTTCATTAATAACTAGACAAATTAAATTAGATCTATATCTAACATATTAAAACTAACTAGATATTATTTTCTAAACTATAATATTATAATACAAATTAAACAAAATAATATCTAGTAATGAATTTAACAACATTGAATCACACCTTATGATTTTCACCAAATATAAATTTACAAAAATAAACAAAAATACCAAATAATAATAAACATTTATAACTAAATTATATAGAAAAAAATTAATAACATGTGCATATCATCTCACCAATAATAAGTACAAATGAATATTCGAAATCAAACTTTATTTTCAACCATTTATCCTCAAATATTTAGTTTCTATATCGTAATTATAAAATATTATTTTTAAACTAATATCAATTATAACAATGATCCAATATTAATTTCAAAACAAACTTTATTTTAAATTTTAAATTTCAAACAACAAGTTAATTCAAAAAATAGGTTAACATTACTGGAAAAAACAAAATTATACTCACCCAAAAGGACGGATTAACTCTAGTTAATAATAAAATGAGGATTTAAAACTATTGAACAAATCAAAATTTAGTATTTCAAGTTTACAACTAAATTTATTTCGCCTACTAACCCATCTCACATTTACAAGGTAGTTCTGTTTTAGAAAACAAATAAAGGACAAAACCAGTTTCGAATAGAACCACAGGAAATTGTTATTAACCAAATAAGAAAGTGTTGATACATCCATTTTTAGTATTTCTTTTATCTCAACAACTAAAATATAATTCAATTGAAGTCTTTTACGGAAATACATCTTAAAATATAAACTATTTGTTTATCAATTATATAATACAACTTTTTGTGGTTAAATAGATAAACAAAAATCTCAAGAGTTTCTAGAGTAAATTTGGATAATAAAGAGTTGTATGGATAATATATTTTACGGGGAGACATTCGATTTACTTTTGAAAAGTTGATTTTATTTTTCATAATTGTTTTTCTTCATATATTATATCAGTTTATCTTGTGGTGCTCCAGAAAGAACGAGCTTCAATAAAAAAAAGTGATGAACATAACATATACTACCGATGAAGCATACATATATCAGAACTGATTTAGGTAGGCAAACCTTAATGTATCGAACTACTATATATCAACAATGTATGAATGTGACATAATGTTAATTTGTTTGTAAAACTATTATTGTTTAGTCAAGTATTTATTTCTTGTGCAATGTANCTTGGAGTGACTTTTTCTCTCTCGAAGAACAGTAAAAGGCGACTTCTCTGGTTTTCTCCTCCTCCTCTCCGCTCGTAGGTGCGGCACCTCGCCGACCTAGCTCCGACCATGACTTGGAAGAAGAAGCGCAAGCGACCTCCCAAAGGACAAAAGCTCCCTCAATCCTCCAGCTTCGCCCGAGTTGCTAGTTCCCTCATCCGATCTCGTTTGGCGAAATCGAGGCGTCCCCTACCATCGGAGACTCCTCTTATTCTCGGGCCTCTTTCCGCCGACTCGGTTAAGACTTTAGACCCCTCCTCCTCTGGACTCTCACCGGATCTGGTTTCTGAGACCTCTCACTCAGCAGATCCGCCTGCTCCGCTAGCCTCTGTGGCTTCGCCTCTGTCTCCGCTCGATCTGGTTTCTGGGGTTACGTCCTCAGCAGATCCACAGGGTGATCCGGTCTCACTCACCCTACCACCTCCTATCTCCTCAGTTTCGGTTCCCGATCATGACTCCTCAGTTGTCGTTGCTGGTTGTGCTCTCCCTCCTCCTGTTGAAGGTCCATCCTCCAGGACGAGTTCTCCACCTCCAAAGCGATCATGGGCAAATGTTGCAAGAGGCTCACATACTTTTCAGCAGATGGGTACTCCGACAGAGCATATATCTGGAGCTCCCTTTGTGTTGATCCCGGATGCAAACATCGAAGCTGCCAAGCAACAATTCAAGGATTCCATCATTGCTGAGTTTAGAGGGCAACCTCCGGATATGGGCAAAGTTATCGGAATCGTTAACGCATTATGGGCAAAGGTTGGTCCTCGTATTTTTGTCCAACGTCTCAACTCAAACTCATTCCTCCTACGAGTGCCTAAGGCTCGCACAAAGGAAATCATTCTCAGCCGTAACATTTGGAACATTGGTGGCTTCCCAATGTTTGTGTCCCCTTGGTCACCGGATTTCCAACAGGACCGTTCCCCGTTAACTTCGGCTAAAGTCTTGGTTGAGCTACGGGGTGTTCCCTACCTCATGTTTAACGATGAAAGTCTTTGCAGACTTACTACCCCTATTGGTCAGCCTGTCGGTCTTGCACCAGAGACGGCGAGGCGTGAAAACCTTGAGGTTGCTAAGGTCATTGTCGACATTGATCTCAGTAAGTCCCTACCCTCGGTGATTATATGTGGTCTTGAAAATGGACTAGAAAAGAAAATCTCGGTTTCTTACCCGTGGATTCCCCCTAAATGCAACGTTTGTGATGAGTTTGGGCATGGTGCTTCCCACTGTTTGCGAAATACTAGACCTCAAGCTTCTTCCAGTCCACGAAGCAGGTTACCTCAGGAAAGCAGAAGACATAGACCTTCGCGCAACCAACAAATGTCTGCTAGGCATTCATCTCGGGGTCGATCACGTGTTGTGAAACCTAGAATGGAATGGCGAGAGGTCAACCGAAGCGTTCCTAAAGATACTCTGATTCATGATCCTGGTCTTGTAGAATCTGAACGTGCACCCAACTATGCTGCTCTACCTTTGGGTGATCAGAGCACTCGTCTCTCTCTCGGGGATGAGGCCATTGATACTGGTTCAGGTGATTCTGTCAATCCAGCTCTCCCCATTATGGCTAATATAGCTCTTATTACCGTTCAATCGAATTTGTCTGCTTCCGAAACTGAGGCGGATAACCCCTTCTTACTTGTCTCTCATCGGCGTCGTGGCTCTAGGGCCTCTATGCAGATCTGATCTCCCAACTTCTACTTGTATATAGATGTTTTTTGCATGGAATGTTCGAGGCCTAAACAGCCATCGTCGGCAATCAATGCTTAAGGCTTGGATATTATCTCACCGTCCTTCTTTTGGTGCTCTTTTGGAGACACATTTACAACCAGAAAACTCAAGGAGAATTCAGAACTCTATCCCATCGGGTTGGCGTTACTATGGGAACTTTACTCATCACGACTCGGCGCGCATTGTTGTTGTCTGGGACCCTTCAGTCTCGATTTTTATATACTCAGCTTCTGCTCAATTGGTTACTTGCGGGATTTTCATAGAAGCTTTGAATCTCAACTTCACTGTCTCCTTTGTCTATGCCTTTAATCAACCGAGCCAGAGGATTGCTTTATGGCAGGAGATCAGTCATCAAAATGGTACAACTCCGTTAACTTCTCATCCTTGGTTAATCACAGGCGATTTCAACCAGATATTACACAGTTACCAGCATTCTGGATACCCTAATGTCACCTTGGAGCCCGTGGGTATGGATGAATTTCGGGAGGTACTTCAAGATGCTGATTTATTCGAGGTTTCTACCCGGGGGAGTTCTTTTTCCTGGTGGAACAACCGTGTCTTGGATCCAGTTGCTACTAAGATTGACCACTCCTTTGTTAATCAATCCTGGACTTTAACCTTCAGGGACTCCTATGTTGAGCTTCTGCCTCAGCTTCAGTCCGATCACGCAGTCTCTTTCTGCCATGTTCCCTCCATGTCTAGACCAGCGCGCAAGCCTTTTATGTTCTTTCACCATGTGATAGACCACCCGGACTATGCAGAATCAGTTGGAGAATCTTGGAAAGCGGAGGAGGTTGAGGGTTCTAAGCAGTTCAAAATCCAAAGATCTCTAAAATTACTTAAACCAGTCCTTCGTCACCTAAACAAGACACGTTTCAGTGGTATTTCAGAGAGGGTCAAAGTCGTCGCTGCTGAACTTGCCGACCTACAGACAAGACTTTTAACTGATCCTTCACCCACACTTGCGGAGGAGGAGCATAGTGCTCGTCAACATTGGTTATTGTTAGCCAAGGCAGAGGAAAAGTTTTATAGACAACGATCTCGAGTTACTTGGCTAGGCTCGGGGGATCGTAACACGACATTCTTTCACAAGACGGTCAACCAGAGGAATGCAAACAACAGGATCAATTTCTTGCGTGACCATTCGGGAAATAAGATCACTGCTATCGAAGACATCAAAACACATGCAGCCCGGTACTTTGAGGAAACACTGGGGGTTTGCGATCTCCCGACTTCATCGGCATCGACTACTGACCTTGAGCAACTCTTGACCTACCGTTGCTCTGATACTCAGAGAGTTGACATTGTGAAGATCCCTACGGCGGAGGAAATAAGAGATGTGTTATTTGGTATGCCCCTGAATAAATGCCCGGGCCCTGATGGATATTCTGTTGAGTTTTTTAGGGCTTCCTGGAGCAGAGTTGGACCTGATTTCCTCGCAGCCATTCGGGAATTCTTTGTAAACGGCCGTCTGCTTAAGGATTTCAATGCAACAACCATAGCACTTGTACCAAAATCTGATGGTAGTGCTAAGATCAGTGATTATCGTCCGATTAGTTGTTGCAACCTGGTATACAAAACCATCTCGAAGCTACTAGCGAACCGACTAAAACCTATCCTCCAGGACTGTGTCTCACCTAATCAAGCAGCGTTCCTTCAAGGACGAAGCCTCGGAGATAATGTCCTCCTTGCCACAGAGTTGATACGAAATTATCAGAAGTCTTCTTGTCCAAAGAGCTGCATGATTAAAATTGATATAAGGAAGGCGTTTGACACTGTTTGCTGGGACTTTGTCCATAGGCTATTGGAATCTCAGGATTTTCCCCCTCTCTTCAGATCATGGATCAGGGAATGTATCACTACCACCAGGTTCTCGGTCTCCATTAATGGCGAGCTAGCAGGATTTTTTAAGGGTCAAAAAGGCTTGCGCCAAGGAGATCCCATCTCTCCGTACCTGTTTATTATGGTTATGGAGACTCTCTCTAAAATGCTTGAAGACGCTGTACAACGAGGTATAATTCTACCTCATCCCGGTTGCTCAAACCCAAGGGTCACCCATCTGCTCTTCGCGGACGATTTATTGGTTTTTATTGATGGCTCAAAACATTCCCTCCGAGGTATTGCTACGGTCCTGAGAAAATTCAAAGAGTGGACGGGTCTAGATATGAATGTCACTAAATCGGAAATCTTTTTCGGCGGCTATTCTGATCAAGAGGTATCTGACTTAACCGTTTTTGCGGGTATCAGAGCGGGGACCTTCCCAACGAGGTATCTTGGTCTCCCTTTATCTCCTTCTCGGTTGTCCTTTGTGGCGCTTCAGCCATTCATTGAGCGAATCAAATGCAAGCTAACCACTTGGACGAACCAAGTTTCTCTCCTTCGCGGGAAAAATAAAGTTGATAACATCGGTAATTTACGGTATGGTAAATTTTTGGAGTGGTGTTTTCTCCTTGCCGAAGAAGTTTTACCGACTTATGGATTCGCTTTGTGCTGGGTTTCTTTGGAAAAATAGTGTTACCAATGCTATGGGATCAAGAGTGTCCTGGAAAGATGTATGCAAGCCAAAATCCGAAGGGGGACTTGGTATCCGGTTTTTGGAGGATTTTGAAGAGGTTTTCCGTTTGAAGCTGCTGTGGAATTACTTCTCCAACTCTGGATCGCTATGGATTGCTTGGCTAAGAAGAAATATATTTCATAGGAGGGGATACTGGCAGACTCCGGACTCTACCAGATTATCGCCACCCGTACGAAGCATGCTTCAACTCAAGCCTTTTCTTATAAGGCTTATGCGTTGTAACCTCGGAAATGGGGCCTTTGCCAGTTTTTGGTATGATTCATGGTCCCCTCTAGGCCAGCTTATCTCCTTCATTGGTGAAACAGGACCACGACAACTTCGAATTCCCCTTAAAGCTGTTGTGTCTGATGTTGTTACGGAGCATGGGTGGCGCCTTCCGCCTGCTCGTTCCCCACAAGCCGAGGAACTCCACACTCTGTTAACTACAACAACTCCGCCGAATCATCTTGATTCGGATGATTCTTTCCTCTGGCGCACTCCATCTGGTACGTTTACAAGTATGTTTTCCTCTAAGCAGACATGGGAGCAGTTGCGAACCCACTCGACGGAGGTAACTTGGCACTCTCTTATTTGGTTCAAAGAACATATACCTCGATATGCTTTTGTTGCTTGGATGGCTTTGCTTTTGCGGTTACCTACTAGGGACCGACTACACTCTTGGGGCCTAACTGTTCCATTGACCTGTACTCTCTGCGCCGCGTGCCATGAAAGCCATGATCATCTATTCTTTGGATGCACTTACTCAACCGACGTTTGGACTTTCTTTTGCGAGGCAATCATACCAGGGTCACCTCATAGCCTAGGTGACATTGCTTCCTGGATGTCTGCGCTTCCTCGTTCTCCCACGACAAGTAACCTTGTCTCCTTGTTCAAGCTAGCTTTGCAATCAGTTGTTTACTTCCTCTGGCGTGAAAGGAACAATCGGATCTTCTCCTCTGCCTCAAGAGACACAACAACATTGAAGAGAGCCATAGACCGTTCGATGCGTGATCGTTTACTATCTATCAGAGTTCCTGCTGAAGAATCCCAGGTCACTGATTCTCTCCTCCTATCTTACTTTCGTTGTATCTCCTTTTCTTAAGCTCTTTCCTCCTTTGTTTCTTTCCCTTTTTTTTAAGCTTGTAGTTTATTAGCTCATCTGTTTATTAGCTCATCTGCTTCTCTTGTAAGAACTTTGATAAAAAAGAAAATGGTAATCTTAACATTCTTACCAAAAAAAAAAAAAAAAGTATTTATTTCTTGTGCAATGTATGTTTAGGGTTTCCCAAAACCCATTAGAGCGACTTTATTTTGATGATGGTTATATCCATAAATTTCCACAAATTTTGAACTCCACCTTGATCCTAATGTATGGGATGAAGTTTCTACCTCCAATGAGATTACAACCAAACTTATGAATTAATACACAAACTCACCAGTTACATGTTACAACTTGTAAGTGTGTTTGGTAAGGATAGGAGATTTAATGCCATTTATTCAGGGGCGGATCTACAATGTATTGAGTGAGTCTTGAGACCCACCTGAAATTTTAAAATAAACTAATTTTTATTAAGAAATTTAAATGGACTCATGTCCATAGTAACTATGGATCCACCTTAATTTTTTATTAAGTTATATCTCATTTATTATTTCCAAATCTAAATCACTATACAATGCAAAATTTAATTCAACACCTCCACCTCACTTTTTTTTCATTTTTAACACTCCACCTCATCTTCTCTCTCTTCCACATATTAATTAGACACCCATTAATTTTTTATATCCTACAATGCATTTGTTTAATAAAATTCAACACATACACCATCATTTTTTATTTTTTTATTTTCTTTTCTTTGTAATTTTATAATTACGACC
>OVAU01002612.1:0-12221 GCA_900406315.1 Biscutella laevigata subsp. laevigata
CTATTAGCAGTTCTTAGGTAAAACCTGAGTGACATCAAGTTCCACCATTGCTCATGCTCTTACGCACATTAAGTAATATTTGAGGAATATTCGAATCAATTTGGTTAAAACAACCCTCGATTTATCTAAATTTACCAAGAGAAACAATTTCACTCAAACACATGCACAATAATATATGTTGCTGCAAAATATATATAAAAAAAGTAATTAACAAAGCTTAAACAGGTTCATTAAAGTATTGATCTTTGAGCTTAGGGTTTATGTGTTGTGTTTTTGTCGTCTTTTAGCCTTTGTTTCTATTTGGTTTTCATTAGTTTATAACATATTTATGTCTACTTAGGTTGCATTTGCATTCATTTTATGTTTTAGGTGTTGAAAACGAGTTAAATAGAAAAATCGGGTTAAAAAGACAAATAGCAAAAAGGCATCGAAGAGCATACTATAAGATTTCAGACATTAAACTGATTGCTAATATCTCGGATATCAAATTTTCTCATAATATCCACTTACTGTAATTACCTTACGTGGTGTGTATATATGTACAAACGTCTCATACTAATAAAATCATCTTTCACAAACTCTTATATGGCATCGGAGCTGTGATCCAGACTTAATCACAACCACAATTTTTTTTTCTTTTTTCTTCTTTCTTCTCATTCGAATCTTTTCTATAACTCAAAACTCTTTTTCTCAATATGTCGGACTCCACGACCCATCTTTCTTCTTCTCAACAAACACCCTCTGAATCTCTCACTCTGTCTCAAGGATCTCTGCTTCACATCAACATGGTTAACATTACCAAATTGACAACAACAAACTATATCATGTGGAACAGACAGATTAAAGCCTTACTTGAGGTGTACAATCTGGCTCGTTTCCTCGACGTCAACACTCCGCTTCCATCTCCTTTCATCACAACTGATGGTGTCGCAACCACCAATCCGGAGTTCGATCTCCACAAACGCCAAGATAAGCTGATCTATAGTGCCATCATTGGTGCTATCTCCATGACAATCCAGTCAACACTGTACAAGGCAAACACTACAGCTGAATTTTGGCAAATCCTTGCATCCACATACGCGAAACCCAGCCGTGGACATATCACTCAACTCAAGCACCAACTCAAGCAATGGTCCAAGGGGGACAAATCGATCGACGAGTATTTTCAAGGACTCGTCACTCGATTTGATCAACTTGCCTTGCTAGGGAAATTTCTGGATCATGAAGATCAGGTGGAGTTTGTACTTCAAGGCTTACATGTTGAATACAAGTCTCTGGTAGAACAGATTGAAGGCAGAGATGTTCCACATACTCTCACGGAACTCCATGAAAAGCTACTAAATCATGAGGCAAGGATCATTACCTCGCAACAGATGCATTCATTCCCGATCTCTGGAAATGTCACCAACAACAAGTACAAGCCTAACACCAAACCAAATCAGCGCTACAAGTCTGGTTCTTTTCAGCCTCGTCCTAATACCGACGTGAAATCTCAGACTTGGCAACCACGTCCGTATCTGGGAAAATGCCAGATTTGTAATACGCAGGGTCATAGTGCGCGTCACTGTCCTCAGCTAGCACAACAAGCTCCTGGTGTTCTCCCTACACCTGCAACATGGCAGCCTCGAGCAAACTATGTTGCAAATCATGCAGCAAATTTTCAGAACCAGTCACAGCCATGGCTTCTTGACTCAGGTGCTACTCATCACATAGCATCTGATCTCTCCACCTTAGCTCTTCATCAACCATATTCAAGAGGTGAAGAAGTGATTATAGGTGACGGAAATGGTCTAAGCATTTCACACTCTGGTTCTGCTTCTTTAAACTCTCTATCTAGACCATTACAGCTGACTAATGTGCTACGTGTACCTACAATTAAGAAGAATCATATATCTGTGTACAAGCTATGCAACAATAACCAAGTCTCAATACATTTTTACCCTTTCTATTTTCAGGTGATGAATCTCAAAACGAGGGACCTATTGCTTCAAGGACACACCAATGATGAGCTCTATGAATGGCCTAACCCAAAACCTGCCCTACCTTCTGCTCAGATTACTTACTCCACAAACCAAAAAGCCATAGTAGCTGATTGGCACTCTAGGCTAGGCCACCCATCTGCAAGCATTCTTAAAACCATTATTTCTCAAAATTCTCTTGTTGTTTCAGATTCTGTTTCTCAAACTTTATGTTGTCATGATTGTCTTTCAAATAAGAGCAAAAAACTCCCATTTTCAGACACTTCTATTCAATCTAAAAGACCTCTTGAAATTCTTTTCTCTGATGTTTGGGTTTCTCCAATAACCTTCATTGATAATTACAAATACTACCTCTCAAACTCAAATCCCAAGTAAAAGAAACATTTATTCGCTTTACTCATCTGGTTGAAAACAGATTTCAAACTAAAATCACTACTCTCTTCTCTGATAATGGTGGTGAATTTATTGCCATTCATGATTTTCTTGCTTCAAAAGGTATTGCTCATCTCACTTCTCCTCCTCATACACCAGAACACAACAGTATGACAGAACGCCGTCATCGTCATATCGTTGAAACTGGTGTTACGCTCCTCACTAAAGCCAAAATTCCCACCACTTATTGGTCTTACGCTTTTGCCACAACTACCTATCTAATAAATCGAATGCCTACACCTGTTCTATCTCTCAACTCACCTTACTAAATTCTTTTCCAGACAAAACCAAACTACCACAAAATCAAAATCTTCGGCTGCCTCTGTTTTCCTTATCTCCGACCCTATGCTTCAAACAAACTTGACCAGCGATCAAAACCATGTGTTCTGTTAGGCTACTCTCTTACACAATCAACCTATCTCTGTCTTGAACCAACAGGAAATAGAGTCTATGTTTCTCGTCACGTACGCTTTGATGAGTCTCAATTCCCATTCTTAACTCTTCTTCCACCTTCACCCACAAATCATCCAAATAACCAACCTTCAACCAATTTATGGCCTTCGTTAATACCAATTACCCAGGTACCATTCACAGATGCTCATTCCCCGGCGTCTCCAAGTCGCACAAACTCCTCGTCGAGAGATTCTTCACCGCCGGGTTCAAATGTGCTCACACCACCGCCAGCTCACTCCGCCGGGATTTCATCTCAGGTATCATCTCCGACCTCTTCTCCTAACTCTTTTGTGTTGCAGATTACTCCTCCAGTCTCTGCTTCATCGGAAGCTTCGTGAGAATCGAGTGGAGCAGATGGGAGTCCATTAACTCCATCTTCAACTATTGGGCCTGTGATTAATTCAGACCACGGCCCACAATCGAATGCTCCAGTAGAGCCAATTTCACCCTCTCGGCCCATTATCTCAGAGCCCACTAATCAACATGGGATGATTACCAGACCGAAAAACAACATCACGAAGCCAAATCTCAAGTTCTCACTTATGGCTGCTCTCTCTGCATATGCAGAAACATAACCCCACACTCATCTTCAAGCTCTTCAAACAGAGCATTGGCGCAAATCAATGTCAGAAGAGATAGATGCTTAGTTGGCAAATCACACTTCGGATCTCGTTCCACCATCCAAAGACTAGAATCTGATTGATACTAAATGGATTTTCAGGATGAAACAGCTGTTTGATGGTTCGCTGGACAGATATAAGGCAAGACTCGTGGCACGCGGTTTTACTCAGGAACACGGCATTAATTTCGATTAGACATTTAGTCCAGTGATTAAATCCTCAACGATCATGATCATTCTTAAACTTGCAGTCTCCAGAAATTGGCCTCTTTCTCAATTAGACGTAAGGAACGCATTTTTACAAGGAACATTGGATGAAGATGTGTACGTTAGACAACCTCCTGGGTTTGAAGACCCTGATCGTCCTAACTACGTTTGCAAACTTCGCAAAGCACTCTATGGGCTCAAGCAAGCACCGAGAGCGTGGTACCAAGAAATGAAAAGTTATCTCATCTCAGCAGGCTTCACAAATTCGTTGTTAGACATTTCTCTGTTTATCCTCAACTCTCAAGGTCAGACAGTCTATGTGTTAGTGTATGTAGATGATATAATCGTCACGGGTAACACTTCTTCGGCCGTTGAAAATGTTATCTCTGCTCTTGCAAATCGGTTCTCTGTGAAAGACTTGGGTACGTTATCATACTTTCTTGGCATTGAAGTGACAAAAACATCAGTTGGTTTACTGCTCAATCAGAGAAAATATGTTCTGGATCTCCTTGCCAAGCTGAATATGTTGGATGCTAAGGTTGTAACCACACCGATGGCGTCGTCTCCAAAACTTACAAAGTCAGGTCATCCGTATGAGAATCCTTCAGAATTTCGAATGCTGGTGGGCACTGCATATCTTGCTTTCACCAGACCCGATATAGCTTTCTCGGTAAATCGATTATCTCAGTTCATGCACTCTCCTACTGATGATCATTGGCAAGCTGCGAAACGTGTTCTTCGCTATCTGGCTAGTACTCCGAAACATGGTATTCTTGTCAGTTCCTCCTCTAATCTTCAGCTTCACGCATTCTCTGATGCAAATTGGTCAGGGGACTCTGATGATTTTGTCTCCACTGAAGGTCATATTGTGTACATCGGCGATCAACCTGTTTCTTGGTCATCCCGCAAACAGCGCGGTGTAGCTCATCAACCGAAGCTGAATATCGAGCTCTTGCCAACGCAGCTTCTGAGGTCAAATGGGTAGCTGCAGTCCTTCAAGAACTCGACATTCAGGGTTCAACTGTTCCAGCCATATATTGTGACAATATGGGAGCAAATTATCTTAGTGCAAATCCTGTGTTTCACTCCCGTATGAAACATATAGCTTTGGATTATCACTTCATCAGGGAACAAGTTCAATCAGGCAGTCTTCGAGTTGCTCACATATCCACATGATCAGCTAGCAGATTGTCTCACCAAGCCTTTGCCCCGTTCCCGCTTCAGTCTGTTTCGTAACAAGATTGGAGTGACCGAAGTCCCTTCATCTTGAGGGAGCGTATAAGATATCAGACATTAAACTGATAGCTAATATCTCGAATATCAAATATTCTCATAATATCCACTTACTGTAATTACCTTGCGTGCTGTGTATATATGTACAAACGTCTCATACTAATAAAATTATCTTTCACAAATTTTTATACATACATGACACTTAAGACGTTTGACCGATACAAGTCTTAAAATTCATACCGGAGAATATACCAGACCGATACAAGTTCTTGTCCAAGACAGAAAATCATACCGAGAAGTTATACCAAAGAAGATTGGTGTTAGAAGCAGCGACAAAGCCAATTTAGGATTTCCTTTCCCAAAGTTGCGTGAGATACTACAAATATAACAAAACAAACAAAAAAAGTTAAAAATAAGATCAATGTAATGAACTTATGTTGTGTATATATTTAGTTTTAAGGTTTGTTGATTAGTGTTCTTGCCTGGTGTTTCCGTCTTCAATTACGAGACGAAAGAGCGTTGCTTTGTGATTAAAACCATGGCCGTGATGAAGAAAATGTGAATGTGTATCATACTCTGGTCTTGTTCTACTTTTGTTGCTGTTTGAATCTGATATTATAAAATATTTTGTTATTGATCGATGCACATATTGTTTGAATTCAAATGTACGATACCATTAAATACTCTTCGTGCGTGTCATTTTGGACGCATATAGATTTTTTGTCAATGGTTAATAATTTTAGCATTCAAATTATCCGTTGAATTCTGAATCAAATTATAATTTATTAGTTCTCAGTCAAAGTTGCATCATTTACTTGGATATAGAGCTTAAGAAACAGTTGACTTTTTATATAGTCATTAATATATATCTATCGTTTTTCTTCTTATAGCGACCCAAAAGAATAACTTCTTTAATGAAAAAAAAGGAACAAGATATGCTTATGAATAACCGATCAAGCTTGTCCTTTCCATCATAATTCCATGTTTGTTTGTGTTTTCCTTCTTTCCAACATGTATAATCAATCAGTAATGCCTCTGTGTCAGTATCTAAATTCAAACACGATTAGCGTTTATTTGTTTACTTCCCTGAGAAGTTACATGAGAACTAAGTCACTAACTTCAAACTGATTAGCAGAACCCAAAAGGTTTTTCTTATTCAAAACACAAAAGAGTTACAAAGTTTGTTTACTTATTCATACGTCTATAATATCAAACATCATCACATATTACTTAGTATTGTATCACAGACGATGGGAGTAGTGTCAAGAGTCTTTTAAGGACCATTGGGACATCGACATGGGCAGCAAGAACCCGGTGGAGCCGGTGCGCAACATTCACACTGCGGACACATTGGAGTTGGCGGTGATGGTGCCATCAGCTTACGTGCTCCACCTTTCCACAAGAAAACAATAATCCCTCTTCAGAAACAACAATCAAAAGAGAGAGAGAGAGTGGTTAACTAGCTTACCTCCTAACTGCACACTAGCTGCTTGACATGGGAGTGTTGGAGACAAGACAAGCGCAAGAACAATAACATATATGAGGGTACTCGATCTTGATGACCCGGTTTTCATCGCAGCTTTCTAATGTGAATATTGAACTAAACCGATTTGCTTATGGAACTTCAAACCAAGGTGAGAGGATGTTTATATATAGCTGCGGGAGAGAGGAAGTAGACTGCAACAAGTTGGCTGAGAAGATAGACTTTGCAATAAAATTATTCAGAGATCAAAGCTATTTACAATTTGACCAGAATAAACTATTGGTTTTGATGATGCAACGATCTTTTGTAGGGTATTTGTAATTCACATTCAACTCTTGTGATTAGTTGACTTTTTTCAGCGAGAATTTATGACAACTTGTAATCAGATCAGTAGTTATGTAAGTAGTTCTTATTACAACACTACTACAAGAAAATACGCGATTAGCAACTACAGATGAAGTCACTCTTTAGTCGCTAACAGCGTAAGAATGACCACATCGCGACTCAAACGTGTAGTCGCTTCTCTTGCATCGCTAATGAATATAGTTGTTCCTGAGTCGCTCTTTTCACTACAAGAAAACACGGCTAGAGCGACTGTAGTAATAGTCTCTTAGTAGTCGCTAATAGTAAAGGAGCGACCATATTACGTAATCGTAAAATTATCGTCGCTAAATACTTTAGTCGCTCCATGGCGCTCTTTTATGACTCAAAAAGCGACCACTTGACACAATAGCTAATAAGCGACGACAAGGAGCGATTGCGACAGAAGTCGCAACACGGGTAATGCGCGACAGGTCAACGCAGTCGCAAAGGTAGTAGCTTATTTAGAGCGACTACTCATGAGGTCGCTCAATATGAGCGACTACTTTTGTGATCGCTCAATATGAGCGACTACTTTCATGGTCACTCAATATGAGTGACTCCTTTAATGGTCGCTCAATATGAGCGACTACTTTAGTGGAGCGACTTCTTTTGTGGTCGCCCTATTTGAGCGACTACAATTGTGGTCGCTCTCTATGAGCGACTGATGTCTGGTCGCTCTAACTGAGCGACTAACCTCAGAGTCGCTCTTTATGAGCGACTCCTTCGCAATTTAGTTATATTTATTTGATCAATTTTAAATAATTTTTATTATTTTTTATTATGAAATAATAATAAGTAAATATAAAAAGGATTTCAAAAAAAATAATAATAAAACATATATTAAAAGGAAATAGTTTAGTTTGTTGCAAAAAAAGAGGAAATAGTTTACAAGTTTTAAAATAAAAACAAAAACAGAAACTATTCTTCGTTCTCCGGAGGGGTATGGTACGTCCCTAATCCCGCTGAGTCCGATGGATCAGATCTCGGATTCGCTGCCGGTGGAGTCAACAAGGATGGAGGCAAGTACGGGCTCAGAGTCTTCAGGAACTCCATCACTGCGGCCAACTGGTTCTGTGTCGCCTCATTATCCTGCATCAAACGAGTCTCAACCTCATCCCGACGAGCTTTCTCAGCGGCATCAAGCGCTTCTTGGTCTGTAATCCGCTGTTGAGCCGCTCGAAGCTCGACTTGCATTGCTAGAAAATGCGGAGAACTATAATAGCCTTGTTGTCGGGTACTGTCACCGCCTTTTTCCAAAACCCTGCTAAGGCTCCCCACCCCGTAAGGGCAAACCTCGCTCATCAACAACAGTAGACTGGAAATAAAATTGATATTAGCTTTTATAAAAAAATATGATCAATAAATTTAGAAGATTAAAAATTAAATACCTGAATGAACAATTCGTTCGTCTGCGCTTGGTGAGCTCAGGTTGGGAGGTGTCGTCCGATGCTTGATCTGGATCCAGCTGACTGACCTTCGCCTGGAAGTTCCTATCGTAAGTCTCGTACACCTTCTTCGCCTTAAGATCAACGAACGTTCCATCGACCCTTGTTTGCATCTTGTAGAACACATCAGAGAGAGTGGCCGGTTTTCTGAGTTCTTGCGTCTACAGTGAAAAGCATGTAATAGTTCTAAGTTATAATTTTACTTGAGGAAAAATGTTTTCGATACTTACCAATTCTTGTTGACAACGAAGAAAAGATTTCTGACCCGACAAATGCTTGTGGGGACCGAGGCTGTCACGGTCGGAATTCCGCGAGTTAGAAGCATTGCTGCTCCTCTCCTTGAAATCATCAGTGTCCCAACGGATGCACATCTCCTTCCATATGTCCTCGCTGCACCATCTCAGACGTTTCCCCTTTTGCTTCGCCCGGAACACGTTGTCTTTCAGTCGACGTTGGGCGATCGAATCAAACTCCTCGCACACTAGTCCGGTGTAAACCGGGTCCCAAGTATAGCATTGCTACAATTAAAATAAATTAATGTAGAAATAGGAAATAATATATTAAATAATAATTTAATTCATTTAAATGATTATGACATGTCCGGGTACTACCGTCCAGCTGTAGTATGGTCCATCGAAGTTGTCCTTTAGGACATTCTACACCGCAATAACGAGTTTTCCTTGGTCACGATCAAACCTGCAAAAAAAAAAATTTAAAATCATTTAAATTTAAATTAGACATAAAATAAATTTATAATATTATAAAATCAATTTAAAATAATATAAAAATCATTAAAATTATCTAAAAATTATAAACATTTCTAATAAAATTTTATAATAATTGCAAAAATCAATCTAAAATCATCCTAAATATTATAAAATTATTATTAAATTTCTAAAATATTTGAAAAATTATTCTAATTTTTTCCTAAATAATCTAAAATTATTCTAAACTATATAAAATACACGTCTAATAATTTAAATAATTCAGAGAAGAAAATATTAGTTACCATAGTGTGCCATCAATCGGCGCCGGATCGAGAGTTTTCAATCTGTCACGACCCTTCATTCGTAGTAAAACGTCTAAAGGAATGAAAGGGGGGGGGGTCGTGATTTTCCGGAGGAGCAGGAGGAGTATCATCGTTCATTGGAGTTTGTTGTGGTGGCGGATAAGGGAAATCCGAAGGAGAGTATCGCAGATCCGGAGAAAGCCATGATGGATTGATCCCGGGATTGCTTGAGTCCCCAAAAATGGTAATTGCGTGAGTGGCGACGGATGGAACAGTTGCGTCTGCCTCATCGGACGCGGTGGGAACTCGACGCATCGGGAGAATTCCAGATTCCTTTTCCTCCGCGTCGTGCTCTGCCACTAGAACCGAAGTTGCCTGACATTTCCAGTCGAAATCGCAAGAAAACAGAGAGAATTTGGTGTTTTTCTCTGAAAATCGCATGAGAATGGCGGAGGAGAAGGAACTGCTCGATGAAGAAGATGAAGGAAGAGCGACTACAAGTAATGTAGCTATGTAGTCGCTCTTATAAAAACCTAAAGGAGTCACTCCCGTGGTCGCTCTTTAGCTACCAAAGAGCGACTACAGTTAAACCTAATTCGTATTCATTCAAAGATTTCAAATTTTTATTAAAGGTATTCGCTCATGTGGTTGCAATAGAGCGGCTACATGAGTGAATACAGTAAATATTTGATTGGTTTCCGTTATGCATCGGTACCATACATTCAACTCAATGACTGTAGTCGCTCCTGGGTTGCTCAAAAGCAACTACAGAGCGACTACGGTTTTCTTCGTAGAAACCACGTCAGCGATCCGTGTGAAATAGTCTGTGGTCGCTCATGTGGTCGCTCTTTTGCAACCAAAAGAGCGATCACAATTATATTTTTTTTTTAAAATCGATATCAAGTCGAATCGAACCATGGTCTATAATTCGAAAGAGGTGCTAAAGAAGGGGTATGTTGCCATTGTGCCATTGTAACTAATTCGGTAATTGATTCTAATTACTTGAATATATGCAATGTTTTATTTGTTTAAAATTTGTTCGGTTTTTTGATTATTTGAAAACGAAAGGCTAAATTAAAAAAACCTGAGATGTCGTTACTTTAACACCCTGAAACATTTATAAACGTGTCAGCGTTGTAAAAATAATTAAACGACGCAAGATCATTAATCGAATGATCGTTATATGGAATGAGTAAAGGTTTCTGTTAAGTGTCATGGTATTGTTTGAGTAAATATACAATTCGTAAGGTAATGTATTTTTTTTTTTCGGGAGTTGATAACGCGAGTTTAGTGATGGTTTAATGATATGTAATACAGAAATAGTATCTTACTTAACGTAGTTTAATTATATGCGGAATTTAACATGAAAACGATCATGTGGTCGCTCATGTAGTCGCTCCTAAGCGACCACAAGAGCGACCACACATGGATTAGAGAGGTAAACCCTTTGTAGTCGCTCTTGTGGTCGCAAAAGAGCGACCACGATTATATTTTATTAAAAAGTTTCGACGTCGAGTAGAATCGAACCATGGTCTATAGTTCAAAAGAGGTGCTAAGGAAGGGGTATGTTGCCATTGTGCCATTGTAACTAATTTGTTAATAGATTCTAATGACTTTAATATATCCAAGGCATTGCCTTTGTTTAAAATTTGTTCGGTTTTGATTATTTGAAAACGAAAGGCTATATTAAAAAAACCGAGATGTCGTTACTTTAACACCCTTGAACTCTTATCAACGTGTCAGCGTTGTAAAAATAATTAAATGACGCAAGATCATTAATCGAATGATCGTTATATGGAATGAGTAAATGTTTCTGTTACGTGTTATGGTATTGTTCGCGTAATTATACAATTCGTAAGGTAATGTATTTTTTTTGTTTTGGGAGTTGATAACGCGAGTTTAGTGATGATTTAATGATATGTAATACAGAAATAGTATCCTTACTTAACATAGTTTAATTATATGCGGAATTTAACATGAAAACGATCACGTGGTCGCTCATGTAGTCGTTCTTAAGCGACCACAAGAGCAACCACAAAGGTATTGGACTTAGATTTTATAATCATATTATTCATAGACCAAATCTCCTCACTATGAGGGAAATATACAAATTATCCTTCTCGAATTCTCCATATGTCAAGCTTCTTCACGCTCGATGAGACGAGCTTAAAATCAAGAGTTTCCGAGTAAACAGAGCGGTGGTTGTGGCTATGGAGATTCTGCGGCGGAGAGTTGTTGGCTTGCTCTCCAAAGTCGAGAGTTTGTTGCTGGTTCAAATTAAAAACCAGAGCTGGACAAATATAATTTATGTACCATGGTGGAGGAGTTGTTGTCGGTGGACTGAAAATTGTGGAACTTGGGTACAAAAGCAATACACTTTTAGTGATATGGAACTGAGAATCTTTCCTTAGAGGAAGAATTAAAACAGGCTAAACAACCGAAGTTATAGCTTTGCACTGCTTTTGGAAAAAATCAGATCTGGAATCTTATCGCCGGAGTGGATCAGATTCGGGTATTGCTTAAGACAGTAGGTGCTTCAAGCTGTACAAGTTGTGATAGTATGAGCAAGGGAGAAGAAGAACAAGGAAAGCTATGTGTTCATGTTTTTCTTTTCTTCATATCTGGCTAGAAAGAGAAGCTTAAACATGGACATATACTTGAGTTAGAGAGAAAACTAGGTTTTGTGATATGTCGTGTTTTTGACCCGTTTTAGCATTAGTTTTCTATTGTTTTTGTTCGGTTTTAGCTTGCATTTAGAGTCTTTTTAGGTCATTTTGTATTGCATTTGCATGAATCAGGTATGAAGCAATCAAAGAGGGAACCTATGTCGAAAGNGGATTAGAAGTATCCCGACCATGTTTCAACAGGGATGGGTCCCTCAAATCCAAGATACTCAGGGTCCCGAATCAGGGTCCCTACTCACCTCACCTGGGATTGTTCTTACGCAAGGAAAAACCCAATTAGTCCCGGGCTACACCATCCCGAGTTGCTAACCCAG
>OVAU01002613.1:0-12221 GCA_900406315.1 Biscutella laevigata subsp. laevigata
TTAAAGGTTAATATCTTTCAGTTTATGCTTTAATAATGTGTACTTGTAATGTTATGCTTTAATAATGTGTGTTTGTAATTTTATGCTTAAATAATGTTTGTTTGTAGTAGTATGCTTTAATAATGTTTGTTTGTAGTTTTATGTTTTAATAATGTATGTTTGTAATTTTCTGCTTTAATAATGTAATCCGTGACTTTTGTATTTTAATGTGAAAAATTCAATCCTTATATACAAACTATGTAAATGTTATATTTGTTTGAAGTTCGAAGATTTCAACCACTCAATTTTGAATAAATGGAGTCTTATTTTTTTTGTTTTGTAATGTTATGTTTTAATAATGTCTGTTTGGATTTTGGATTTTAATGTGAGAATCCAATTATCATCTATAAACTTTGTAAATTTAATATTTGTTTGGAATTCGTCGATTTCGACCACTCAAATTCTAATAAATAGAGACTTAGTTTTCTATTGATGCATCAATATCATCAATATCAAAATCTTACATTGCTAAAAAAATATCAATGGATCCTTCAGAATTTCCTTTTGATATTGAAGCATACAAAAAGGCGTCTGAAATTGAAGAGAAGTATATCATAAACCGGTTTAGGGAACGACGAAACAAAATAGAGGAAGACTATGCACCTCAGAGCAAGAGAAAATACTTCAAGAGAGATCTTCTAGCGGCAAACCAATGATTGATAGACGACTACTTTTCCGACCAAGCTACATATGATGATGCAATGTTTCGTCGGCGGTTCCGAATGCGAAAACATGTTTTCCTTCACATCGTTGAAGACCTATCAAGTAGAGACAACTACTTTACACAAAGATTTGATGTTGCTATTAAAGAAGGTATATCTCCATTAGCAAAATGTACCACGGTCATGCGAATGTTAGCATATGGTGTTGCAGCTGATGCGGTCGATGAATATATCAAGATAGGAGGTACTACAGCTTTGGAGTCCTTGCGTAGATTCTGTAAAGGAATCATACAATTGTATGAACAAGTATATCTTAGATCTCCAACTCAAGATGACCTACAAAGAATTTTGCATGCCAGTGAGATGTGTGGTTTTCCAGGGATGATTGGAAGTATTGATTGCATGCACTGGGAATGGAAAAATTGTCCTACGGCGTGGGAAGGTCAATTCACTCGTGGAAATAAAGGAACCACCACTGTTATTCTTGAAGCAGTTGCATCTCATGATCTATTGATTTGACATGTTTTTTTGGATGTCCTCGCACATTGAACAATATCAATGTTCTAGACCGTTCACCAGTGTTTGATGATGTTGAGCAGGGAAATACTCCAAGAGTGAATTTTTTTGTTAACCAACGTCCATATGATATGACATATTATTTAGCTGACAGTATCTATCCTTCTTATCAAACTTTCGTCAAATCAATCAAACTTCTTCAGAGTGAACCAGACAAATTATTTGCACAACATCAGGAGGCATGTCGCAAGGATATCGAACGTGCATTTGGAGTGTTACAAGCTCGATTTAAAATCATACGTGAACCAACTCGTTGTGGGACATAACCGATTTGGCAATCATCATGAGGACATGTATCATATTGCATAATATGATTGTTGAGGACGAACGAGATATGTATGCTCAACACTGGAACGATTATGACCAATTTGAAGAAAGTGAGTCTAGTAACCACAACCATTCTCGATTGAGGTATTACCAGCATTTGCTAATCATGTGTGTGCTAGATCAGAGTTGCTTAATTCAAATGTACATCATGAATTGCAAGAAGATCTAGTCAAACACATATGAGCGAAATTCAGAATGTTTCATGGTTGAAATATTGTTATTTAAAATGTTTGTTGTTTTGAGTTGAGTTTGTTGTACTATTTAAGTTTATGTGTTATATTTGTAGTGTCTTGCGCTATTAATATAATGTATTGTATTTTATGTTTATTGTAAAATTATTTGTTTAAGAATAAATTTATGTTATTTATTTATCAGAATATATTTATAAAATCTAGAAAAAATAAAGAAATATTATTGTTTAAAAAATTAGATAGTATTTTTATAATTTTAAATCAATAACTAAACTATGATAATATATTATTACAAAATATAAAATAGAAAAAATAATATATGAAATAAAAGTGGTGGGGTAAGGTGTTGAATTTATTAAACAAACCATTGTACTAGTGGGTAAGTGTTAAATAAATGTTGAATAATGATGTTGAAGAAAGATAAAATGAGTTGAAGTGAAAAGGAGGGTGTTGAAAGTTGAAACCATTGTATATAGTCTTATGCCAAACATATGGATTGGACTGAAACAAAGTCTAGAATACTCTAAACTACCAACATCTGATCTAGAACACCCTCCTCTTTTAATGAATTTTGACCAAAACACCCTTAACGAAACCCCTCCCTCCTTAACTCGCCAAAATGGTCCAAATCAAATGAGTTTTTGGCTCGAATTAAACAAGACGAGTCCAACAATCAATTGATTGGAATCAACCAACTCACCCACACAAAAACCATTAACATGTGATGTAATCATGTCCAACTCAGAGGAGGAAGAACATGAGGCCGTGGGAAGGATCACACGTTCCAGGGCTAGAGAGTTAGCAAGAGAGGCGCATGCACTCATCAGCTTAGGAGAGATCGATCGAGAGGAGGCTGAAGCTTATGCATTCTACACTTCTACCCTCAAACATGAAGAACCCAATAATGATCACTAGGTAGCTAAGTGATGACTTTGTACTCTTTCCTTGGGATAATAATTGAAGATTTTGGACGATATGAGGTTCTTCAAGAAGGGTTTTAATGAGGCAGGATCATTGTTTTATCATCGAGCTACTTAGGAAATTATTACTTGGGAATAAATACTGGATCACTCTGATTCTAGTACATAGGCGTGTAGTTCTTGTTGGGATTTAAACGCCTCGTTGTTTTATTTCAGTTTAAAAAGACTTGTTGTTTATTTTTAAACGCTTTGTTGTTTCAAGGGATTAAAAATTCCTTGTCTTATTTCTATATAATAATGGCGTGACAAGACTAGAAAGGCAGCCAAGTATTAACGTGAAAACCTGAGTATTTATGAGAAAGAAATCGCCCACTTATTTGGTTCTTCAAGTTTAAATCGGTTTCTCTTACAATCATTTGTTGATTCCAATAGCAATTTCTATCCATCTCATTCAAATCTCATATTGTTTAAGAGTCGAATCCAACACCATCTCTATATCATCCATCCCATTCCAACCTAGTTCTTGGGAAAAAAAATTTGGGTATTAAGAATTTATGGCTCTGATACCATATAACGTGTTTGTCTTTGTCTTATTGAGTCTACATATTGTACATTCTCCTCTTATAGTGTAGGAGTTTTAGGGCATTTACAGTGGTGAAACATGGAAAGCTTAATTACAAGACTTATGAGTGATTTCTTTCCTTAACACTTAGAACCATAATATATACTAATAAAAGTAGTTGTTTGAGACAGAACCCATACCGGACAAGGAACCTGGTAACGCTTTATCCTCTATTGATATTGTGGAAGAATCCAGCAGTACTATTTTGGGTGAGACATAACCGGTTTGAAAGAAGAAAACCAGAAGAGGAAAGAAGAAGAGAAAGATTGATACAAATAGGGAGGAACATGTTGAACCAGAAGCCATCTCAGTAAAAGAAGTTGATAAGGTCACTAAAGTTGAGACAACAAAGAACTCCTCTGAGAGCATTGTCAAGAGCGATACCAAGACAGTTCTGAATAGGAACATTCCCAAGCCTGAACCTCAAGCTGAAAAGAAGAAGAGGAAAGCTAGAAGGGGAAATAAAAAGAAAAAAGAGACAACTAATGTTCAGATCGAAGAAGCGTTGTGTGTAAAAACCAACTCTGAGAAAGAAGTCACTGAGGACTCTGTGGGTATTAAGGAGATTAATGGAACAGCTGAGCAAGATAACCTCTCACCCATCCCTGCTGCAACAAAGAAGAAACGCCAGCGAAGGAAGAGAGCACATAGCACCATCCTTAGGGAACCCAATGGAGCTATTGCTAGAGGTCCTGTTGTTAAATTAACTCCTNTAAAAAGAAAAAAGAGACAACTAATGTTCAGATCGAAGAAGCGTTGTGTGTAAAAACCAACTCTGAGAAAGAAGTCACTGAGGACTCTGTGGGTATTAAGGAGATTAATGGAACAGCTGAGCAAGATAACCTCTCACCCATCCCTGCTGCAACAAAGAAGAAACGCCAGCGAAGGAAGAGAGCACATAGCACCATCCTTAGGGAACCCAATGGAGCTATTGCTAGAGGTCCTGTTGTTAAATTAACTCCTTACAGGTGTGATGGAGAAAGTATTGAGTACAAGGTCTGAAGCACAAGCAAAGCCAAACCATTCCATCAGGTAATCGGCACGTTGACACCACAATGGAAAGAAAAAGGGGAAGAAGGTCTTTTCATTCTAATGAATAGATTCATCTTCTTTCGACTTCCTGACCCTGTACCTCTTGATGCTTCCACATCATCTGAACTGATCCATCAGTCGGACAAGGAGTTAAGGTTACCCTACCCCCTTCAGCCACTTNCAGGTAATCGGCACGTTGACACCACAATGGAAAGAAAAAGGGGAAGAAGGTCTTTTCATTCTAATGAATAGATTCATCTTCTTTCGACTTCCTGACCCTGTACCTCTTGATGCTTCCACATCATCTGAACTGATCCATCAGTCGGACAAGGAGTTAAGGTTACCCTACCCCCTTCAGCCACTTCATGATTGGTAAAATTCCGCCAGGCTCGTGATGTTAAACAAGCGCTCCTGAGAGGTACCCCATAGGTACTTCACTTATATATGGATTAAAGATCCGTTTGTTTTCACAAGTATTTGTGTTCTTGCTAGATTTTAGGTCAACTTTCGGAAAACTCTTCTGAGTACGAGGCGAGCATCCGTTCGATCGAACCTTCTTGAGTTCAATCGAACGCCAAGGCCTAAGATGAATAGTTCGATCGAACCTGTTAGAGTTCGATTAAACACGAAATGCGGGAGTCCAGAGTTCGACCGAACAATTGAAGTTCAATCGAACCACTTCTCCGATCATCCATAAATTAATGCTTATCGCCACATGACTGCACCTCTATCGGGAACACAATATCATTTTTAATTTCGTTTTTTCCCAATAATACTGCTGACAATTCGTGTTTTCAGGTTCTTTCTCACATTAGGACAGTGTGAACTAAGTCTGGGGGAGTGTGCCTCAGCCCACGATACTTCTGGGATTTCCTGATTTTGCACTTACTAGCTCTTGCATGACTTTGGAACTATGACATTCTCTTATGATGACGAACCCCATTGTGAAGGTATACTGCCTAGTATCACCACAACTTCTTGTTGTTTAGTACATGAAAACTGAGAAACCACATGAACAAACTCCCTCCCAGAAAACCAAGGCTTGGTAGAGCTTTGTTGGATATGAGGTTGACTTTTTATCATAACCTAACATGACTTTTAAATTTTCTTGTCAAGAGTTTGATATTAGGAAAGAGAAGTGAATTACTCTCAGGATTTGTTCCACCTTTTTTCACTCTTTCTGATCCTGAGTGGCTGAACTCACCTTTAGTTTGGTAACATTACCTGAACCAAAACTTCTTTCTAGCTCCAGATGTCTATCTTTTTTATGTTATTAGAAGTTTATTCATGTGTAAAAACTATGGAGAGATTTTGAGTTAACTTGGTCCTGCTGCTGTTTAGATAGTTGGAATCTTAGGTGGCTAGACAATGATCATGATCTGATTGCAATGTTTGTGTGTTTTTCCTCTTGACAATAGGAAGTNCTATTGTTTGAAATTGTTTGGAAACCCTGCGCTCAGATAGAGTAAGTGTTCGACCAAACTCAAATGGTTCGATCGAACCCCTGAGCCGGGATTGCATAGTTCCACCGAACTCAGGTGGTTCGATCGAACCCTCCTCGAAAAAAAAATTATTAACAAAAAAGAGGAGGAAAAGAAAAAGGGTAGAAACAATTTGAGAAGACATTAATGTTTGGATGATAATTGCTCGATTTAATTCAAGTGTGGCTAGATGATTCCTGCTGCTAGATAGTGTGCTAGGACAAGATCCTCATTTACTCGCTCTCTTTCATGATTTTGCCTAATGATATGACCATTTTGACAATCTTTTCACTGAATATCCAAGACACTTCAACCTCACCATTACACAGCCTCCTTACAGTCGAACCCTCTTTGCCGGATTGAAATAACTTCTTGATGAGAAACTCACACTCTCTTTAATGAATGTAGTGAGTCAGTTAATTTGAATGCATAATCTATTCAAGTGGAGGTTTAAAGTATGAACAAGCTTGGGAGGTCATCATGGGGATTTGGGGACAATGTGCTAACACTTTTAGTATGTGTGTGATCAACAAGTTGGTTTTAGACTATGGTTAGCGGAAGAGAATAAAGTTCCAATGATTTCCCCCTTGTTTGTCTTTACTTGAGGAAAAGCAAAGGTTCAAGTCTAAGGGAGTTGATATGTCTTGTTTTTAGTGGTTTCGATCCCATCTTTTGATGAGATTCTGAACCACTTTACGAGTTATTAATGTGCTTTTGGAGCTTTTTTGTCTCTTTTCAGGATTTCACAGGTCTGAAGAGGAAATTCGAGAATATAAGAGTTTTGGACAGCTTTTGGGAGAGTTCTGAAGAAGTCAGTCCCGTGTGGGAAACAGTTCGATCGAACGCCTACCAGGTTCGATCGAACCTACACTCCAAGCAAGATCTATTGGGCCCGACCCGCAAAGAACGAGGCCCAAAGGAACCGAGACCCAGTTTGATCGAACCTCTCTGAGTTCGATTGACCCTTATCTAAAGAAGAAGTCGTTCGAGATAAAGCGAGAAAATCGGGATTCGAGCGAGAGTATCAGACTGGTTCGATCGAACCACATGGTGTTCGATCGAACCTCGAGACCGAATTTCTCATTATCTTCGATTTTGAAGCCCAGTCCCACATGTACCCTGAAGACTATAAAAGCAATAGGGAGACACGAGTTTCAAGACGATTTTTCCTGATTATTTTCAGTTTATTGTTTTCTGGAACTAGGGTTTTTGATTATTGATTTGCTAGGGGAGATAAATTTAGAATTGACAACTCTGTATCTGGAACCCATGTTTTGATTATATTTGAGTATTAGTTTATGCTTTCAACTATGCTTTGTTTGATTGTCATGATTATGTCTGAGTAGATCATTAGATCGGATCTAGGGTTGCACAAAGGGCCTGCTAGGGTTCATGTTCAGATTAGGTTTAGAGAAAAGATAAATTGAATCCTTTAGGGAGTGATCTGTAACCTGGTTTCAATCTGACAAGTTGAATCTGAGGTTTATGATGATTCAAGTCTGACAAACACCAATATAATCACCCAAATTAGTATCTAAAGGATTCTCAAAGATCCTCTTCTAATGAATTAAAGTTTGACTTTGACCTGGCAAATCAAGTTTAGGCTAAGGTAGATTCGAGCCTGACAAGCACCAAATCGGATCACCCAAGTCAATAACTATAAGAGTATGGAATTGATCGATTCATCCTGACAAACAGGATCGATCAGCCCCAGTAAGACAAACTAAATTAGATTCATTACTGGCTAATGCTCTTACTGAGCGTTGAGTGACGAACGCGAGGTGTTCAAAGAGTTAGTCCAGAATCTAATTTATGTTCTGTAGATCCCTAGTTCTTTTCTCAACCACATAACTGAACTGTTCCCGCCAAAAACTCTTTTAAACCCTATGTCTGATTGCTTGCTTATCTGATTTTAACCCATGTTGTTTTATTTACTGCTTTCATCACCTCACATTTGCCTGCTAAATCGATCTCTTATTGTTTTAGCCATTGCTCAGTCTTGCATGTATCTTTGTGTTAGTCTTTAGTCTATATCGATTCGATCCCTAAGTACTACTGTTGACCGTCTGTGCACTTGCAGATAATCAGCTGGCTAGGGTAAAACCTGAGTGACATCAAATGTAAATCCTCAAATATAAATAGAAGAAAATGATGAGCTTAAAACAGAATCTGAGAAGCTGATTTGTAATCTGCATAACAAAATGTCACAAATTCTTTCACCAATTTTATTGTTCAGGAGGCTATTGTCACAAATTCACCCGAGTTTTATATTCGTGGGAACTTCCAAGTAGATATTCAAAACCCGTGAGATGTGGATTTTATGATTTGTATTTTAATTAATTATATATATATATATATATATATATATATAAATCCCGTAAGATTTGATTTTTGTGATTTGTATTTTATTCTTCCTATGTTGATCGATATGCTTCTACCAACAAATACAAAGCGTTATGATAATATTGGTCTGTATTGTAACCCTGGTCGATGTCTTTATCATTCGTTAAACAATTCTTGCACCAAGAACAAGTCGATTGAAACATATGATTTAGCATAATAGACACATGGGACCAAGCCACTACTAAAAATAAAAGACTTTTTGCTTATGGATTCACTTTCATGGATGCCCTGTTTCAGTTAGATTTTTGTGGACTTTTGGCTAGCGTTGTGGAATGCCGACATGCACTTCACTTGATGCAACAAGCTTTGATCGAGAATGAGTTCCAGGTTTTTGGGCTTATTAGAACCGACATTTTGAGATGTAAGAAGCCAACAGGTAAAAAGAGAGCACATCTTTATTATTACTTAACATTTAGACAAGTTACTAATATGCATTAGTAGTTAATTCTCTTGAGTGTTGGAATCCACAAGGATTATGTTTTGGTTTTGTTGACTTTGATCCATAAGTTCTATGCAAATTGTAATTGCGGTTATAACCAATGACTGTTATAAGATTTCCGAGTTCTAACTAACGGCTTATATATTATTTTGGGGACATTTTAGGTATCACCTATCATGATCAATGAGCACAAAGTAATTGTGGAGGAAAAGCAATCTACCTCATGAAGCAAGTTTGGCTTTCTCTTCACTTGGAGAAATGAGTTCTTGTGAACCTAACACATTTAATGTTAAGTTCTATGAGTTTCCAACTAAAAACCAATTGACAATGAGTGGATTGGCCCAGACCCCTTATATACTAGTGATGATCATCTCCAACTTCCAATGTGGGACAATAATCCCTAATACGCCCCTCGAGATGATGGCTCTTCTGGCCATAGATCTCAAAACTCTGGGCAAGGATCGATGGACCAGTTATGGTTCACAACGATTATGGATTGGTTGGGTCATTCAGATCTGGGCTCTGATACCATGTTAAGTTCTATGAGCTTCCTACTCAAAATCAATTGACAATGAGTGGATTGGCTCATATTCCTTATATAGTAGTGATGATCCTCTCCAACTATTAAAAGTAAACTTGATTTTGGGCTAAATTTGAATTTGGGTTAATCTTGATTATGAGTTCATTAAGCCCAAATTCTAGAAGCTCTCTAGAAATATCTAAGATCATCACCTCCTTAAGTATTTCTAGATAATTCTATAAGATAAATATGATTAGATATTTGTGTAGAAAAATCTAGAGATTAGAAAAATATCTAGTAAGTAAGGAGGTTTATGTAAGAAGTATCTTGATTTTATTGGACATTTTGAGAGGCTATAAATACCTCCTCACACTCTCATTTGTAACACGTACAAGAAGTTGAACAAGTCAATAAAAATCCAAGTTTAAAAGAAAGAGTCTCTCTTCATAAGTTCTCTAATCTTCCTTAAGTGTCCTTCAAATATTCTCTAAGTGTTCTTCCATATTCTTATTCATACTTAGAGGGTGTATTCTCTTGGTCTCTTTCGGGTTCTTGGGTATTACGATCTTGGGCTAGTGCTAAGCACTATCGAGGGGTTTTCCTCTACATGGTATCAGAGCCATACTAAGTTTGTGCTCATCAAAATTGAGTATTATAGAGAGCTCGGTTTATTCTAAGTATAGAGGCAACAAGTCGTGTTTTTGGATTGGGAATGGAGATCTTAAACCAATCTAACTTTCGGTTATGGAAGTCATGTATGGAGTCGTACTTGGTGAGTGGGGACTTATGGTATGTCGTTGGTGGTAGTAGCACAACACCACCAAGGGGAGATGCTGCAACCACGAAAGCGACAAAGGAGTGGACGCGGAAGAATGCTAAGGCGGAGTTTGCTTTGAAGAGGTCAATATCTTCAGGAGTATTTGAGCATGTCTCAAGGTGTACATCCGCTAGTTCAATTTGGCAAGCATTAGATCAATTGTTCAAC
Organism: Biscutella laevigata subsp. laevigata; assembly: GCA_900406315.1. NCBI lineage: Eukaryota > Viridiplantae > Streptophyta > Magnoliopsida > Brassicales > Brassicaceae > Biscutella > Biscutella laevigata. The sequence continues at coordinate 10,198 of OVAU01002613.1, forward strand.
AAAAAGAACAAGGCTCGACTTCAACTATTAGAGATTGAGCTAGCGAATGCAAAGCAGGGGGAGTCTACCATCTCCGAGTTTTTCATCAAGGTAAAAAATTTTAGCTCAGAAATTAATACTTAATCCGGAGGAATCAATTTCGGAAGCTCGGATGAAGCGGTCTATTATTCGTGGTCTTCTACCCGAATATACACCGTTTGAAACTTCTGTTCAAGGTGGGCTACACAACCTTCCTTGGAGAAGTTTGAGAATTTACTAGCTTCACAAGAGTCACTAGCCATGCAAATGGCAGGAGTTAAAATTCATGATGACTCGGGAAGTGCTTTAATAGTAAGGAGACAACAAAACTCAAGGGCGAAACCCAATTATATGAGTGGGAAGAATAATGAGGGACGAGAAAGATCTTCCAAGGGAGATAAAAAGCGATTCAACTGCTACCGGTTTGGAAAACTTGGGCATTTCAAAAAGGATTGTCGTGTAAAGCTGAAGGAAAGAAATATGATAGAATCAAAAGATCATACTGAAGACGAAGAATGGTAAAAAATGTTTCATGACAGAGGCTGCATCTCTAGGAACACCCACAACTAAAAATCTTGGAAATGATTGGATTGTGGATTCGGGTTGTAGCCATCACATTACCGGAGATGAAAAATTATTTTCCAGTCTTCAGCATCATGACGGGAAAGAAGCCATTATTACTGCAGACAATTCGATCCACCGCGTTGAGAAGGAAGGGACTGTTGTCATTGAAGGAGATGATGGAAGTCCAATCACTCTCAAGAATCTTCTATCTGTGGTGAATGCGGTAGACTCAGGTAACTACGTTTTATTTGGCCCAAAAGACGTTAAGTTTTTGAAGAATATTAAAGTTAAAGGCGGACTTAGTACACACCAGATCACAGGTTAAAGACCTATATGTTTTATCGGCTTCAAATTCTTAGGTTGAGAAGATGAGTACGAATGATAATGCCTCTATATGGCATGCTAGGCTTGGTCATATGAATATGATTAAGTTGAAGGTCATGGTGAATAAGGATTTGGTTAACGGCCTCCCAAAACTGAAGATTCAAGATGACGGGAAAATTTGTGAAGGTTTACATTTTTTGGAAAATATTATCTTTTTAAATAAAAACTAATTTCATATATTAGTAAGATACGATTTGCTTAAATTATACAAGAAAAAGTTTGAAAATCGAAGGAAAATAAGAGTCAATTTGATTGAATATATCTTATAATGATCAACAATAGAGACTTTTGTATAAAATTATGAAATGTCTTCCTTTTTATATGTAATATAAATTTACAGTTTAAAATATAAATATAAGGTATAAGTTCTTCTCCCTCCAAAATTTAAACATATTTATTAAAATCATTAATTTTATGATGAGAAAACAAGATCATCATTTTTTCATCACAATCTCTTTTCAATCTACAAGTTTCTCATTTTTCATTTTTTTTTGATAACCCAGGTGTTTCCACCTGGAGCCCGTGGGGAAAACAGGTGAAAACCCACTCCCAACGCGGTTCGAACTCGGGTGGCGGTAGTTGCAGCTGCAACCCCATTACCAATAGAACCAACTCGTCGTTTCTCATTTTTCATACAATCATATATGGTAATCTAAAAATATTCCTTATTAATATACAAATATTAAGTTAGAATCTTATGTAAATTTCAACTAAGAAAATAACATAGACATAGATGATTACCTAGTAATATTTACTTTTTTTGGGAGTTCTGGAGTCAACTCCAGCCACCTCAATAATTTTTAGATTCTTTTGTATTTTGTCACGTGTATACAATCTCTCCTTTGAACCTCTTTCTTTCCTTCGAATCTTTTTACCTTTCCGACTCTTGGATTCCCTCCTTTTAATTTATTGTCTTTTCATCTGAATAGCGATGAGAGCAACATAACTACAATCTCTTCAAATTTACAGTATCTTCTCTCGTTATATATACTAGGAGAGAACCCGCACATGTGCGGGGTTGTTTTATATCTTTTTTAATATATAAAATATTGTAGTTG
>OVAU01002614.1:0-12221 GCA_900406315.1 Biscutella laevigata subsp. laevigata
ATCCGCAAACTCCCGCAACCGCAACAGCAACCGCTGCGTTTAAACGAGTCGAGCCCATAGAAGAATGATATTATTATAAGTACAACAATGCATGTGAATGGAGGCGTTTTGTTTTTCTTTCCAATTTCTGTGGAATACGTCTATTAATTTAAACTTTCGTAAATGAGAAATCTTGATTTTGTAATAATGTTGTTAATATTTAACCATTGAATTAAGGTGAATAAGTTGTGAAAAGAATAAGTTCTCGGAGATTTTTAATTATGTGGAAGTAAAATTGTAAGTTTTGGGATTTGCTAGTTATAAAGGTTTAAATCATCATATATAATTGAAAGATGATGTAAAACAAGTTCAAATGATAATGAAAATAGAAAAAAAAAAAACATAATTATACAATACTTTAATACATGTGATTTGTTTTTCAGCTCTACATTCATATTCTTCAATTATAGTTTCACAATTTTTTTAAAAACCAATTGCAATTGATTTGATGCAGCCATGTGGACTACCTAATCTATCTGATCACAAAAGTGATATATAATTGAGTAGAGCATAAAAAACTCATGAATTTGTTTCTTTATTTTAAAAAAGTCTCACACGTTACGTGGATCCAAGGCAAGTTCTAGATCGAGACGGGTCCGTAATTATCGAGGATAACATTATAACAATAATTAATCTATACCTAATATATAGAAAACATTATGTTATTTAATCTAATCATTCCCACGTTAATTAACGTACCATTTTGGAATCATATGCTACAACTAATTAATATCTCACTAATTTACATGTTAGAGATATGAATCATGTTATCACTTTGTCGATAGTTCCAACATAGCTGCCATGATTTCCATTAGCCCTGCGATTTATACTCGAACTGATTTATTCAAACTGAGTTTAGATTTTCAGTTTTAGATTCGATTTCAGTTAACAACCAATTATCGATTGATTGAAAGCAATATTGAAATTGGTTCGGCAGGAGTCAGTTCAACTAATATAATTTTGTTTTTTGTAAAAAGTGAAGTTAAACCAAAATTAAATTAAAAAAACTAAAACAAATTATCTGAATTAAATTTGTATTATCCGAAGTAGTTCGAAATTATTATGATATAATTCAAAATTCGATTAAATTCAATAAAATTATTATAATATTCCAATAAAATTATTATTATCGAATATTTTTTAGAATCAAACCGATTTCAAATTTAGTTAATTTCAATTTAGTTTCAGAAAACTAAATAACCGAACTGATTGACTCGAAAAAAGCCAAAACTATGGCTGCAGAAAAATAAAATAAAATAAAATACTTGAGTGAAGAAGATAAGGAATCAATTCACCAGAGTGAGATTAATAAGTCTTTAATATATAATTCAAATTATATATATTTTTAAAATACAATGTGAGACCAAGAGAAGACGTGAATTCACTGTCAACTTTATGAGATTGCATAAAACTGTGTAGCTAGAACAAAAGGGTCGGCGAAAGAAAATGTCAATATCTATGCATACTTACGAACTACAGAAGATGCTTGTAACAATAAACATAAATATAAAATTGTACTTCAAAAAAAACAAAAGAATAAAAAAAGTTGACAGGAAGGTAGATATGAACATTGTATTATTAGCAATTGTCCTAATAATTAACAAGAGAACCAGTCCAATTCCATCACACTTCCCCAACCAAAAAACTTGTTTGTTTCAAGCAGAGACATGTGTTGTGTGTCTGTGTTATAATAAGTCTATAGTATAAGTAGGTACCTTCTTCTTTTTCATAAATTATATCGTTGAGATTGTGACCTTTGAGATTTTTGGCTCTCTGTGTTATGTATGTACTCTTCAGAGAATGCGACATTTTTTTTTATTTTTTTTTTAAATGTATAATTTGATGATTTATGCCAATTTGGGAATTCTGGTAAGTATGCTTTTTAGTGGTCCATCTCCATCTGCAAGTCTTATATCTCACTTATCCAACCATTTAAGTTTAGTTTTCATCATTTTTTCTAGATTTTAAGTTTTGGTTTTGGAATTCATTTTCGAATTTCGTGGCCCAAATTGTTAATAAGTTATATAGGCCCATAACATGAGGTAATGTATTAATGGAGTGTAATTTTGCATCGATAGTTAGACTTTATGGTTTTGCAAAGATCTACCTCAATTCATAAATTGATCAAATGCAATATTAATATTATTTTAAAAGTTTCGTTGGTTTGTTAGTTTTAATTATGATCTCTTAGTAATACTAGTATGTTTCGATTTTTCGTGAAAATATTTATTTTACTTATTGAATTTTTGGTTCAAGTTAGGTTGTCTAAACTTTTCTTATTAAAATTAATCTAACTTTTGGTTTAATTGAATAATAATAATAATAATTTTGTTTTAATTTGATTAGGAGTTTATTTAGTTTGGATATTTTCGATTAATTTATGTAATTTAATTTATTATTAAAATTTGGTTTAATTTCAATTTAGTTTTGATTTACATAAAAAATTGATTACTCAATCGGTTCGAAAACCAAAATCAAATGCATTTCAATTTTGCTTCAAATCGATTAATTTTTTGAAACCGAAACTGAACACAAACATAATCGGTTAAATTCGGTTAAATTTACATGCTTAATTGGGCGGGAGAAAAGAGAGAGAGGAACAAATAGAAAATAGAAAATAGAAAAGATGAGAGAAAAAAGCTTTAGGGTTAAAAGTATTTTAATATCTTATCCTCTTCTCAAAGGCCACCAGCGATTTTTTTTCTTCTTCCAACTGTTGAGTAGCGATAGATGGCTTCTTCCACCGGTCTCACCATCGCCGGAGATTTTCGCTTACCATGTTTCTCGCCTCAAATACCCAGAAGTAGTTCTGCTTCATTGTCATGCCTCAACAACGGATATTTATCCCCACCTTCTAATTGCTGTTGGCGACTATCCAGAAGCAAAATTCTGACATCTCTCACTAATTCCCAGAGATTCGCTCTGGGAAAGGAAGCTGAAGATGGGTTTCTCTCGGTATGATTGAACTTTAGCCTCTTCATTTCTTTTTGTTCTCGCGGTTTACTGTGTCCCTAGTACATTTGTTTCTGGTTCTAGGAAGTGATTTGGTGTGGTTTACTTGATTTTTGCTTGTTAATTGCTAAGAAATTTGATGAAAGGTTGGAACTTTGTTGCTGGGTTTCTATGTTTTAGCCTTTCAATTCCTTAGAATTGCTACAATGGCTGAACTCCTTTTATCACTCAATCAATTTCTGAGTTAGGTTGGTTTGACTTTTGTTGTTCTACAGAATGTAGGTGAAGATAGTGAAGAGATGTTCGATGATTTGTTCAACAAGTATGGGAAGGTTGTTTATCGTAGCAATGATCAAAAGACTCAAACGGCTGAGGTAGATGATGATGCAGAGAGTTTAGCGTGTGAGTGAAAAAGCCTCATTCATATACAGTTTCTTCTATAAGCAACAAAAAATCTGAATATCCATGTATATTGGTCATGTCTTGTTATCCATTCCTACAGTTGCTGTTGAAATGGCCAAAGTTGCTAGTGAGGTGAAAGCTGGAGACATTAAGGTCCTCTTTGTAAAACCTTTAGTATACTGGACTCGGTTTTTCATCATAGCCACTGCGTTTTCGCGCCCCCAGATCGACGCAATCGGGTAGTCATCTGTTTAGACTTTCTCACTGGTATCTTCTGTAGTAATATATCAAACTGATTTTCTCATCATGAACTGTGAATTGCAGATCCAGGATGAGAGACCTAGCTGAGAAAAAGTACGGGAAAGTTGCTAATGGAGATGTAAAACCAAATGCATGGACATTATTGGATTTTGGTGAGTTTCTTCTTGCGTTACTGTCCTATCTCTAGTCGGTGTGTCATTGTTTTGGGTGGAATGTGACTGTTTGTGTTAATCGATATGGTTTCAGGTGATGTGGTGATACATATTTTCTTACCTACACAACGAACATTTTATAATTTGGAAGACTTTTACGGGAATGCGATGTCAATTCAGCTTCCTTTCGAGGATCAGTCTCCACCAAGAAGCTGATGATGACACTGTACTTCCAAAAGTGAAAAAGTAATCAATTTGGAAGTAGTCTTTTGATTTTCTTCACGGGCTCCATGAGTCATCATCACTCAAGAAGGCCGTCGAGTTTTCATTTTGTTTCTCCAGTTGCTCTGGTGCTTTACACAGCTTCCAGCGTGAGGGGCTAAGAGATTTTGCTTAAGATGGTCTGACAACACAAGGGAGAGCTCGGACATTATTCTAATTTGTTTGAGACGATCTTGTGTTCATGCTGTTATGGAACAAGCACTGAGTCTTCCAGACTCGGCTCTGTAATTCAGTATCTTGCATATCACAGCCAATTAAACTATTTTCACTTTCAGTCGATACTCAATGATAAGAACTTAGGCATTGCTTATAAATCGTTGGACTCTACTCTGTGCATAGATGAGAATCCCTGAGCATGCTATATTATATATCAAACAGTGAAAATGTACAATGAGTAAAAGTAATAGGAACATCTAGAAGTTCCATAGCTTACAACAGCTGACACTGAAACCTGAATAATCTGAGGTAAAGAAGAGACGATAACTGGAACTCTCATCTTCCCATCTCCTGCAATAGAAGAAACGAATAACTAACCTCGAAAAATCAAGTTTCAGTGAAAGGAAAGGGATGCTTACAGTTAATCACATGTTGGTTTCCTTGAGCAGTTTCAGAGAGACTGAGCTCCATGTCATGTGTTTCGGACCATCCTGGCTCATATGTCTCGAGGAACCCGATTTTCGCTTTATTGGGGAGGTCGTGAGGATGAACAAATGGAACTCCGTGTGGCCATCCAATCTCCCTTCTTATATTCGCACAAGGGCTGTTCATTATATCGTGGTTATTCTCACATTCCTTGAGGTTGCAGAATCTGAGTTTGATGCCTTTTTTATCTGCAATTTCCTGAACTCGTTCCTTGAGAACTCTTTGTGCTTCTAACCTCAACCGCTTCGATGGTGGTAGTGGTTTGCATCTGGAACTGCTCTTCGTCCGCTTTTTTAGCTGTTTCATTGATCCTGTACCATAAGGAAGGACCTACTCTTAATCAAAACGCCTAACTAAGTAGTAGCTTAACATAACATGAACTACGACTTTCTTCAATCAGTATTCTTCTAAATGCTGTGAAGGAACAAAGATGGCAATTAAACATTAAGACTGAAAAAGTAAGTTTGTGTACCATCCTGGGATTGAGGGACGCTGAAGCTTTGCAACGTCTGTCTGTTAAAGACTTCATCATTTGAGTGAGATCTCTGCATAAAGTCATCAACTGAAACCGGGAGCTGAAACTGAGCTTCAACACCATGACCCGCTGCTCTCATCTCCGAGCAACTGAGATTCGTCATCGATTTAGGCATGAGTTTGAAGGTCAAGGAGCACCTTCCTTCTATACTTCCTTGCATACTGTTTACCTCGGTTCTGTGCACTGCGGGACTCACATACCCTGCTGTAGCCTGGTAAAGAGCTAGCCCCGGGTATACAACAGCCTCTTGAGGACCAAGATCTGCATCCACTAAAACCCAATGTCCGTGCATGTCCCGAATGTGCAACCCAGCCTTGTCTGGTTTCACAAACGAGATCAGACTCTTGTCAAGTTGATGGTCATGGTCTGAATACATGAGAAGCTGCTCTTCTTCTGTTAAGTTATGGTGCTGCGCTCCATGAAATGACGGTCTTGCATAACAACAAACAGATAACACAGAGGACGATATCTCATTGTTTCTCAAAGGGACATTATCAAGAATCTCAGTAAATGGACAGCTTCTCAAATTCAAATAGAAACCAATGGCATCAAGAACAACCCGAGCAGCTTTTCCTAGCAAAGAAAAGATATCAGGCAAACCAGCTGGAGGGAACTCCATCGAATTGGTTGGCTCGTTGGGGGTCAAACCAGGTCTATACTCGTAACCCTCTTGCCACAACTGAGGATCGGCATAGTAGCCAGAGGTCTTGCACCATTCTCGTGAATCGTTTGGGTGGATCATATTATTAGTGGTTGGATATGAATCTCTCTGATGAAAGTAGAGCCGAGCTGAATCAAGACAGGATCTAAGGAGAGCTCCATCGCTGGAAGGAAACTGAATGATAGCTGCCGAGTATTGTGCCAGAGATTGAGATAAAGTAGTCACGGCTAACTTGTAAGAATCAGAGGGTAGACCTTCCGTTGGAACTAGATCACAAACCCTGACACGACCCAAAGTAGGTATCCCATTTCCTGCCATCAAAACTTCACACCAAATTCCCAAAACTTACCAAAGACAAATAGAAATTGTTACAAGCTTTAACGCTTGAACGCTGTTGAAATAGATTTCTGGAAGCAGAACCCATCAAATGCTTCTCTAAGGTCCGATTGTCCAATAGAGAAATTGATCATCTCGAAACAATAAACAGATTTAATGGAGAAAGAAATCTCGTGACCCCTCACTCAACAATCAATAGTATATAGCAAAATTTGAGAAACTGAAGAACTTATATAGACTTGCAGACACAGAATCGGTTGCAGGAAGGTACGAAATGGAAACAGAACCCTCTCTGCTGCCAAGAGACAAAAAAAAAAAAAAAAAAAAAAAACTGAAACTTTCGATCACGACACGAGAAAGAAAGACAAAAACCCTAGGGGGNACTTTCGATCACGACACGAGTAAGTAAGACAGAAACCCTAGAGGCGATTGATAAGTTTGAGCTTATCTGTGACAGAAATGGTGGGAGATTTTGAAGAAGGAGATGAGAAAACAGAAGAATCAGAAATGTGAAGAAGAAATGAAGAAGAAGACGTCAGGAAGAAGAAGAAGTTGAGAGAGAGATTTTGATTTTTTTGTTAATATTTTGATTCCTCATTTCTCAAGTGTTTAATACACAAGCTAAATTAAAACGACAACGTCTAACAAAAGACAAAAGACTCTCTCTTATGTAGAGTCTTCTACACACTTTGTTCTTTCCTCAGCCACTTTGCTCGTTTCTTTCATCTTCTCGAGCAAGTTCTTCTGTGATTTTCTCCATTGAATTTATCAACATCTGAACCTTATCAGCGATTCTATGAATTCAAATCTGCAAGTTATATAAAAAGAATCAAATTGACCGTCGCAAGAAGAAGACAAGTAAGCTTAAGCAGAACTAATCGTAGGGGACGACAAAAGTAAGACCAGAAATTCCAACCAATCCCTCGAAGATTTTGATTTTGTTAAGTGCAGTACTGTTCCTCCCTAAAAAACCTAAAAATCAAAGCTTTGACTCTGTTCTTCTATCCCTTTTTAAAAACCATCTCAAGCCCATAAAGTGAAATTTGTTTCTTACCTAATGACCAAATTCTCAACTTTAGAAGTTCTTAACATGTTAACTATGCAACTGTCATGTGATCCACTGAATGCTAAGAAATGGCATTGGACAAACTGAAGCTAAAATTGGCTATGTTCAAGTCCAATTCACATAGGAATATTGACAACAAATCCAATCAAATGTTTCAGTGGAAGTGTAGGCAAGAGTAAGACAATATCCTTCTTTAGCTTCTTATCTATTCAGCGGGTTTCATTCTATCTTTGGTCACTTGAGTGCGTCTGCGTTTAGCTCCATCGTCTCCTAAACGTAGCCCAACACATAAATCCCCGTCGCAGCTACCATTTTTAAGACCTGCAACAAGATCCTCCCTAGTAGTTTCAGGCCAAGCAGATGTGGAACATTGACCGCTGAAGCTCGGCATGAACTGATGTTCCACGCTCGGTATGAACTGATGTTCCACGCTCGGTACACCTCCTTTTGTTTCTATTCTCTCTTCAAGATCGATGTGTTGGACTTGAAGAGGTCCTAATGATGCTTCTAACTTCTCTTCTGAGCTTCTTTTCTCTTTCTTGAGATTCACATACGGAGGTGATGAGTCCGCAACCATTGAGCTCATCCCGGTTGTTGAGGCCGCTCGTTGTTCTTGCACTGCCGCTGAACAAGTACATCAACAAACACAAGTCAATAACAACTCTTTATCTTTTATATGCTTCAGTAACAGAAGAAATATTATTACCTTTTAACCCTTCATCGGTGGTGATGAGATCAAGCTGGAGATGTGTAAGAAGCCTGCCAAGATCAACCCCAGTGGTCCAGCTCTCTGGAGACTCCCCAACTTTCAGTTTCAGCCTCCCACGGCTTCCGGTGCCTCCCCATATGATCCCAATGGGTCTTGCCTTCTCTTCTCCTTTCATCACTATAAGGCTTCCACTGTCTCCCTCAAGATCAAACGGACTGCGATGGTTCTCCCCAACAACAAGGAAATCAGTGAGGAAGCAGACTCCTCTCTCGTCATTGTATTCCAGTGCGTAAGCCAACACAGTTCCTGTAGTCAATCCAGAGCTCCTACCAACTTTCACCACCTGTTTCCCTACTAAGCTGCCAACTGGAGACTGCAGCTCCACGGCTTTCACCTCTCCTATCTCTCCTACTCCACCTTTGACAGAGGTTGTGACACGTGACAAGTCATAGTCGTCCGCAAAGGGGATGAATGCACCGTCTGCTCTAACAAACGTCTCTGCAAAATACAGTGAAAGTTATTGCAGAGATTGAAGCTTCGTTTATGCTAAAACTAAATAACTCTTAAAGTTACTTAACCTGGATTGGTGCCAGCGAAAATGCCAAACCATAGATCGTCTGTGATGAAGGAAGTGGCTCTCTCGACCGCTCCAAGGTAAACCCCGGGGCCGAGGGCAGGAGGAAGAGGATGAAACATTTTCTGGCTCGGATAGTCTAAGTTAACAGCAACATGGCGGTTAGTCACAAAACCAACCTGTCTATCTCCGGTCTGACTCCTCACTATTGCCCCCAAAGTCCCACAAGTCTCCTGGCTTGCCACCTGATTGAGGTTAGCAGCAACACAACATAAATTATTCACTTTACGATCATTTCCATTGCAAAAGATTACAAATGAGTGATTGTACCTGAGAGCCTGATCCAATGAAGGGATCAGACCCTTGGAGATGATCAACAATGTCAGTGGTGAATGTTTGTTTAGGAGTGGGCTGATGATCAGGTTCTCCGAAATACGAAAACTCCACCACATCCACATCACACCATATTCCTCCTGCTCCCTAATTCAATCACTAAATCATACATTCGCCAGTTGCAAACTCCATTCCAATACCATCAAACTTTTGAAATTAGTGTACCTCAAGAGCAGCAGGAAGACACTGAAGAGGGCTAAGCCATTGCTTATGCACTTTCCGAGACACAAACACAATGATAGCTGGGATATCAGTGAGAACCCCTCTCCGGATCCGGAATCCAATGGCGGTTCCAAGACTGTAACAACGTAAGATCTTGCTATGGAAGGCTCTTATGGTCATGAGCTCCAGCAAAGTGGTAGCTCGTTGCCCTTTAGGCTCAGCGGACGCTGGCTCTGGAGAAACCTCCTTCTCCTCATCCTCTTCCTCCTCCTTCTGTAAGTTTGAGAAATAGTTTGCCCTTTCCTCCGCCGCGTTGCTCAGCCTGCTTGAGGTTGGCCATGAGAAGTAAGAAGCCGCCGTGAACTCGCAGTGTTGACCGGCTGATCCAGAGTGATGCATTCTTCCTCCCGAGTAATCACAAAATCACGCTTTTTTCAATGTTGATGGGTAATCACATCTACACAAATAATAAGAGAAACTAAAGAGTACTGATCAGTAAAAGATAATCTTGACACAATCATCTTGATTCAAAGAAAACAAAACAAATGGAAGCTGAAAGCTATTGTTGCAGAGAACACAAGTACTAACCATAGAGAAGATGTTCGTTGGACTACCTGGATATATACAACCCAAATTATACTTATTTCCGAATCTTTCGGTTTCTGCAACTATTGAAATTGTCGAAGAAACAGTGAACGAGCCGTGGCCATCAGTCCACTCGAACTCCAGTTTGTTGAAACATGTAATTTAAGTTCAGTAGCACATGAAAGAGTAAAGTGACAACCTTTTTCCTTCTTTTTTTTGTGTAGAAAATTAAATTTCTATTTTCTGAAAAGAGATTTATGGTTAAAGTTTCCATCTTTATGTATGAACTAAGAGCTTTTGGTCGTATTCTCTTTAATTAAACGAGTTAGTGGATTTATGTCAGAAACCTAATCTTATCTTATTTTATTTATAAATCTAGGTAAGTATCGATTACACCTTTGTGTTTAGTTTAAGGATACTTGAAAGTTTCGGGCTTCGTTAGGCCCATGAATCAAAGAGACGACACTTTGGTAGGATGTCTTGTTCTCAACGATGATAAAGATGCATAAACAAAACAAGTGAAGCTTATAATCGACATCCACCAAAAGAAGAAGAAGAAGTTAAATCTAATCAAGGGGAGAGATAGAGATGAGCAAAGTCATCTAAAGACTCAAGTATTTGACTCTGGTCTCCGTTTTCTAGCATCCACAGAAGATGGTCGAACAAAACGACTTCACATTTCACTGTAATTACACAACTATCATCATCTCCACTCTCTCTATCGTCGTCTTCGTAACTCTGTTGCTTTTCAACTAGAGCGATGAGCAGAGGATGTTTCAAGTGTTTCTTGCTTATCAAGTAAGGCTTTTTCGTACGTCCGACAAACACAGTCTGGTACAAGGACGGTGTAGGGCTTTGGTCGACTTCATGGAGATGGTCTTCTTGTGAATCTCTTCTTGCGGATTGGGATCTGAGACTTGTGTAAGAATATGAACGACCTAATTGTGTAGACACGCTCTTGCATCTCTTGAACATCATCATCAACCTCATCTTCTTCATCATTATTGCTCAACCGTCTCTCTTCTCGTTTGCTGTTTGAATAAGATACTTGAAACATACTTAGAAAGAGAGAAAGGGTAGTATTAAAAGAGGAACAAGTAGGTGATATGTCTCAATTCTTATTATCAAATTAATCTGCAACTAATGTCCTCATCTTAAGTCATTAACTTGAAGACTACTCTTGATACATATCCAATTAACAAAAAGATAACTCACCAAAGAATAAACTTGAATAGAAAGGAATTGCGTGTGTTTTTTTACAGCATTCCACATAAGAGAGAACGTGTCTACACAAGAGACATAAAGATGCAAAAATGAAGCCAACACGAAATACCCGAAACGGACACGTCGAACCTCTCTCTCCTTGTATATAAAAGGACACAACTCCTTTAATGAGCTCAAAAAATGGCGAAGAACAAGGATGACATACACTACGTTACTGCTCAAGCCAAGTTATCAGAAGACGATGCAATCCGAGTAAGATACAAACATGGGACACCACTAGAGGGAGGCAAGATTGCAGACTCGGAGCCTGTAGAGCTCTTCTCGAGTGCTCAAAATGTCAAGAAGGGAACAGACCAGTCAGCCTCTAGTGAACAAACGCAGATGCAACGCGACGTGAAGGACTTTACCGGAAGAAGATCAGATGATACTCCTCGTTAAATTTATAGTTTGTGTCTGTTCTATATCTGTTTTGTGTCTCTAAATCAAATCTTGAAACTTTGTATAAGAAAAAGTGCTTATAAGAAAGTCGCAAACCTCTGCTTTAAATAATATAAAAAGGAAAGTGAAACCATGTTCTACAAACAGCTCGGAACTAGAAATGTAAAAGAAACTGGAAAGGCTTCGATAAGAGACTACTTGGATCTCTGTCTCATCTTTCGACGCTTCCTCTTCAATCTCCTCATGCGCTTCTTCTTCCACTGCAATAACATTTAATCCATAGTTTTCGTTTCAATCAAAACGAGCAAATCACACAGTATGAAAGGCATTCGAATAAAAGATACAAACTTTTACAAAATCAGAAGAATAATCAAAGTCTAATCTAAGCGGAATGCCTACAGCAATAGTTGAGAGAATTCGATTAGTAGGCGAATGCAAAATAAGTAAGCAAATCAGAGATCACCGTTTATCTGACTCCTACATTGGCTCTATAGAAGCATCACGAAAGAAGTAAACATAAGCGATGAGAGTAGCAAAAAAGATGAATACCTTGGCTCTCATCGTGAAATCGCCGAACTCAGATCTTCGTTTCTTCTCTCTCTGCACTTGTTAAATATATAGCTAGGGTTTAATGTTTCTGCTTACTTTTTAATTGGACAAGGCCTTGATATTTTAAACGGGCCTTACCTAATAGAATTAGGCCCATATATGGATTTTAAATTAAAACCGAAGTAAAAGAGGAGTACGTAAATGTACGGTCATACATATCTATCTATATAATAATGGGGGAAGGGGGTGCTCTCCCATT
>OVAU01002615.1:0-12220 GCA_900406315.1 Biscutella laevigata subsp. laevigata
TAAATGTTATTTTCTTTAAAATGATTCTAAAATAATACTATGAGATATGCGGAGACATATAAACGCTGGTAGCAAAGCAATAATTCAATAAAATAAATATGGAGTCTAAGACGTGAGAGACATCACGAAAAAACAAGATTTTAACCACCAAATCTTTAATATTGACATACTAGATGAGTTAACACACGAATATTTAGAGGAATTAACAAGGGAAGACCCCTGAGAGATATTATTATAGCAGAACGGCGTGAAAATGAATTGTTTGTGATGCAAGTAGAAAAATTGCATAAGCGGTTCAATTCTCACAAATCCTTGCGCGACAATATTGAATTCGAAGAACTTACTTTTCCAGAAATGTTAGACGTTAAGGCGATATATGGAGGAGATGAACCCGTTCCAGAAACGTCAACCATTGAAGAAGAGTGGAGCGAACTCAAGATACCTAAGCTTGAACTCAAACCATTTCCTAAATGCTTCAAATATGAGTTTCTTGGTCCTAACTCGACTTATCCTGCTATCATTAATGATGCATTGAAAGATGATGAGATCGACTACCTGGTTAAAGAGCTTAAGAAATATAGGTGTGCTATTGGATACTCACTTGATGACATAAAAGAAATATCTCTTGCCTTATGCATGCATAGAATTGATCTGGAGGAGGAGTCCATGTCTTCTATTGAGCATCAGAAACGATTAAACCTGAATTTGAAGGAAGTATTAAAGAAAGAGATTTTAAAGCAGTTAAATGCAGACATAATATATCCTATCTAAGATGGCAATTGGATCTCTCATGTGCATGTGGTTCATAAGAAAGGTGGTATCATTGTTGTTAAAAACGACGATAACGAACTAATTCTCATTAGAACCATAACAGGGCATATGGTGTGTATAGACTACAAGAAGTTAAACACAACAACTAGAAATGATCATTTACGTCTGCCTTTTATTGATCAAATGCTGGAAAGATTAGCAAATCATCCTCTTTATTGCTTTTTAGATGGATATTCATGATTTTTCCAAATCCCCATTCACCCGAGCGATCAAGGGAAAACAACTTTCACCTGCCCTTACGACACCTTTGCTTATCGGAGAATGCCATTTGGATTGTGCAATGCCCCAACTACTTTCCAGATATGTATGATGTCCATATTCTCTGATCTGATTGAGAATGTGGTAGAAGTATACGTGGATGACTTCTCCGTATATGGACCCTCGTTTTCTACCTGCTTGTCTAACCTTTGTAAGCTACTGAATTAATGCGAAGAGACTAACCTTGTACTCAACTGGGAGAAATGCCATTTTATGGTAAACGACGAGATAGTTCTCAGGCATAAGATATCTGAAGCATGAATAGAGGTTGATAAAGCCAAGATAGATGTGATGATGCATCTGGAACCACCTAGCACCGTAAAAGGAATCAAGAGTTTCCTAGGTCATGCTGGTTTTTACAGAGGATACATTAAGGACTTTTCCAAGATTGCACGACTCTTAACAAGAGTGCTATGTAAGGAAGCAGACTTCATGTTCGATGATGAATGTTGTGCAGCATTCACAAGGATCAAACAAGAGCTAATAAGCGGACTTTTAACCCACTAATCAGATTCCCGGTTTTTTCAACCTCTTCCCTTTACTGATCTTTTGTCTAGCGTGAAGACAAGCAAATTTTAAGTTTCAGGGGAGTTGATATGTGTAGTTTTTGATGATTTCTTTGCTCTCTTTTATGCTCATTCTTGCACTGTTTATGTTGCATTTAGAGTCCTTAGGATTGCATTTGTGCATATTTTGCATTTCAGGTGATTGAAGAGGACCTAGCCAAGAAAGGGGAGAATTTTGGATCAAGAGAACCAAAACCAGCAACATTGGCCATCAATATCGACCAAGAGAGGTCAATGCATGAAGAAGGATCAAGAATCAGACAAGATCGATCAAAAGTATTGGTCAAGGCTACTCGATACAAGCCAAAAGCAAAAGGGGCAACTTGGATTGGTCACAAGGATCGGCCAACTCTGACCGATCCACCCAGAGAAGAATTTGACAAGAATAGGATTAGCCACCAAGATCAACTAGGAGTGACCGATCCCGCCTCAAAATAGAAGCCAGCAGACGAATTTCAGAATTGACCAGCCGATTTAACTTGATTTGGAACCACTATTTAAGTCTTTTAGACCTAGTTTCTCCTAAGTTTTAAACAATCTTTGTTCTCTCTTTCTACTTTGGTGAAAAACCCTTGTCAAAGACTACTTGTTTTGATTTTAGTGGCAATTTGAAGCTTCTTTTCATCTCTTCTCCATTTCTACCTTGTTAAACTTTTGATTTTAACCTTGATCATGCTTGAGCATGAATCCCCTATGAGATTTTGTGCTTTGGTGATGATTTGTGAGTAGTCACTTCCCTAAGTGAATGGATTGAGGAGATTTGGTGATTAGAGAATATATTTTGATGCTTTGAGATTTATTCTTCCATGTTCTTCATGCATTTGTTGTTCTTAGTCCTTGAGTAGGATTGATCACTTTATTCTTGATCTTTTGCATATTATCACCTTAAAAGTGTTGATAGGTTGCTAGAATGAAACAAATGCATGCTACATGAGTTCTTACTATGAGAGCGTGTTAGGATCATTTGGTAGTTTGATGGAATTGGTGTTAATGCTTTCTAATCATGAATTTGGCCAAGAGATTGTGTAAACCATGTTTAAGAAAGGGATATTTGCCACGAGAGTGGATCGATCTATGCTTGATATTCTTTAGATTTAAGACTTGCATCAAAATGTTAGAAATGAGCATCATATTCTTCAACTTAATCACCAAAATCACCCTTTAGTCCATTCGCTTAGGATCTTCCTCTTTGTTCTAAAGTCTTTTCTAATTGTGCCTTGTTATTCATTACTGCAATCAATTTTCTTGCTTTTAAGTTTTATGCTTTTCATTTAGGATTATTAAGTGTCAGTTTCAATCCCTTATTGCTTAGACTAGCTAAATTCTCTATAGGCTAATTGAACTAATGCAATCCCGATTAGGTTCGACATTTCATACCCTCCTTCATCCACCCTTGAACCATCTTTACTCCACTCTTCTAATCCCATATAAGTGTGTGAGAGTAAAGATCCTCTTATCAATGATGCCAAACCAACCATCGAGCATTAGCGCAAGCTAAATCCCAAGCTTACATAGGTGCTAAAGAAGGATATATTGAAGCTTCTATCAGCATGCGTCATTTACCCAATCTCAGACAACATTTCGATAAGTCTGTTTCACTATGTTCCTAAGAAAGGAGGTCTGATGGTCATCAAGAACGAGAAGGATGAGCTGATTTCAACCAGGACTGTCACCTAGCATAGGATGTGCATCGATTACAGGAACCTAAGCACGACAACCTGAAAAGATCACTTCCCTCTTCCTTTCATTGATCTGATGTTAGAGAGGCTTACTAATCACCATTACTATTGTTTTCTTGATGGATATTCAAGTGTCTTTCAGATTCCTATACATCCAGATGATCAGGAGAAGATCACTTTCACCTATCCTTATGGCATCTATTCATACAGAAGAATGCCTTTTGGGTTGTGCAACACTCCTGCTACCTTCATGCGGTGCATGATGTCGATTTTTACTGACCTGATTGAGAATGTTATGGAAGTTTTCTAGGATGATTTTTTTGTCTATGGATCTTCTTTTCAGGATTGTCTGACTAACCTTTGTATGGTTTCCGAAGCGTTGTGAGGAAAAGCATCTCGTTTTGAACTGGGAGAAGTGTCACTTCATGGTTAGCGATGTGATCGTTTTAGGACACAAGATCTCAGAGCTTGGAATCGAAGTGGACAAGGCTAAAATTAAGGTCATGATGAACATGCAGCCTCTGAAATCGGTAAAAGACATTAAGAGTTTTCTCGGCCACACAGGTATCTACAGGAGGATCATCAAAGACTTCTTTTTGATCGCTAAATCACTGACGCAACTCTTTTGCAAGGAAACCATGTTCGACTTCGACAACTCCTGCTAATAAACCTAGTTTTGCTATGGACTAGAAAAACTGACAGATCGATGTCGTATAGTGGTAAGAGATGTTGTGTCGAACCAATCTCGGGTTGTGCTAGCTACTAGTTCTTTGTTGATGCACAATTTAACTAGGTCTAGGTTGGAACAGATATGGGTTGTCTGTCGCTAACAATCCTATTTAGAATGCTAAACGAAATAAGCAATTAAATAAAGTCAATAGAAAAGTCAACGATATCGAAGAAAATATAAATTCAGAATAAAACAAGCATATGGAGCAGTGCAATCGAATTGGGCAGTCTTTTCATACTATTCAATGATTTAATGCACGCAATTAAGTTTATCTTATGTCTATGAATGTCTAATCTAGGTCAATTCACTCCCGTGATAGAAACCCCTTTCCAAATCATGCAACTACACAATCCCTTGACAATTAAAGACACAATAAAGAAGGAGTAAAAACAATTACATCCAAAAATCAATCAATTCTTAAACAATCCCTTTGAAAAACTTGACTTAGTCGGGTAATTCTGTCGAATAAGACAAAGATAATTATTCTAATCAGTCCTAAACTATTATGGCAATTCAATCCTACCCGTTTCTAACCCTAATCCATAGCTATAAAATACTCCTCACGAATCATGCCTAGAACACTTTAATAGTTTCTAGACATGGGTTTGGGAGAAAGAGTTGACAATCAAGGACGAGAAATGGAAGAAGGCAAATGCAATATAAGAAAAATTCAGAAATACAAAGTGTTCTGAAAAAGAAGATCAAAACTAAAAACTAAAATTAAGAACTAGAAAATCAGAATTTAATTTAAGAACTACTGACAGGAAATGTAAGAACTGCTAAAATGAATAAAAACTTAAGGTTTTAGTTCACTTTGACTCACTTTATATAGTTCGCAAAATACAACATAGACATAACTCAATTTAGTTCGGTTTGCTTGAAATCGGCGGATAGGTACCAGTCAGACCCACTGGTATAGGTGATCAGTATGGTCTTGCCGTCTGCGTCTGGGGTGAGAACCAATCAGTGCACCGGTGAGGATCCTGACCGGTCTAAGTTTCCTCATGTTCCTGCTCTTATGCCCTGGTGTATAGCACCGGTCCGATGCGTGACCGGTATCATTCTTTAGTTCGTTGCGGCTTTTGTGTCCCAGGCTGCATACCGGTCGAGTTGGTGACCGGTATCAGTCACCCATGTGTTGATTTGGTGTGCACCGGTGTATGGTACTGGTCCCAGCTGACCGGCACCTGATCCAGGATCCGATACTTAGGCGTTTTTGCTCCAAAATCCTTCATTCTTGATTCATTTCTTGCTAGTTTCCAACTCTGCACGTGAAGTCATGAATGAAATGAAAATGCAACCTTAAAAACTCTAAATACATGCTAATCTAATGCAAAATGCATGAAAATGAATCATCAAAACCATTAAAAATGCTATACATCACCTGCATGGAAGCTTTCACAAGGATCAAAGAAGCCCTCGTTAGCGCCCCTATTGAACAACCACTAGACTGGGAATTAACTTTCGAGGTGATGTGTAGTGTCAGTGATTATGTTGTGGGTGTAGTGACATGAAGATGTATGTCATCTACTATGCAATCAGGACCCTGGAAGAGGCTCATACCAACTATGTCACAACTGAAAGGAGTTGCAGCAATAGTCTACACTTTCGAGAAGTTTAGGTCTTATTTGATTGGTTCCAAAGTGATAGTACATACAAATCATGCAAAATTTCGCTATCTCATGGAGAAAAAGGATGCCAAATCGAGACTACTTCATTGCGTACTTCTATTGCAAGAGTTTGATATGGAGATCAGAGACAAAAAGGGAATCGAGAACGGGGTAGCAGACCACCTATCTAGACTTAGGATCGATTATGAGACCCCCTTTTATGACAGCCTCCATGTAGAGAGTGTATATGGTTTCTCAGCATACCAAAAGCACCCACAAAATGAGGTACATGAAAATTTCCTACAATCTTTAGTTTGCTGATTTTGCGAATTTCTTAAGTGTAGATATCAAGTCACAAAGATTCGCCAGTTACGACAAGAAAAAGTTCCTCAAAGATGTGCGACACTACTTCTGGGATGACTCATTCCTGCACAAGAGATGCTCATACAATCAATACAGGCGATGCGTGCCTCAACATGAGGTAAAAGGAATTTTGTTTCATTTTCATGGTTCTGACTATGCAGGCCACTTCGCCACTTTCAAAATAGTAGCAAAGGTGTTCCAAGCTGGGTTTTGGCGGCCACACATGTTCAAGGATGCCCACCACTTCGTCGAGAACTGTGATGCCTGTCAGAGGAAGGGAAACATTAGCAAACGCAATGAGATGCCTCATAATTTCATTGTAGAAGTTGGAATATTCGATGCATGGGGGATCGATTTCATGGGCTCCTTTCCTCCTTCGTTTGGGAACCAATTCATCCTGGTAGAAGTGGATTATGGACTCGACTGGTGTAAACGTAGTGGTTGCGGCTGCGGGACTTTGCGGATGTGGGTGATTGCGATTTATAGCGTTACAAAACGATTTGAACGACTGGTTTAATAATTGTAAACGAGTGTTTTAGCGGGATCTTATGACTGGTAGAATAGCGGTTGCAATAACAGTTAAACAACAAATAAAAAAATAAATACAATATATAATTAGGAAAAATATTAAAACTATGATATTATGATAATACCATTAACTTAACAAAATTGTATAATTATAAATAAAAGTTTCATTTGAAAACTTGATCAACCATTTTTAAAACTTTGCATTATTTTTTTAAAATAATAATTCACTTCAAAGAAAATTAAGATAAAAATATTTTCATTATCGATGTATAGTATGATTGATATAGTTTTTTGGATAAAAATAATTAGGTAAATTAAATTAAAAAAATATGAAAAAAAGTGAATGCTATAATTTTTTATATATTCAATAAAACTACTAAATAAATAATAAACAAATGTTAATTTTAAACAATGTTGAAAATAATATATAAAAAGGAAGTACAATGAATTCTAAACTTGGAATATTATCTTAAAAAAAACTCTAAAATAATATGAAATACTATAATAAATTTATTATTTTACTAAACAGTGCAAATTTTAAGAAATTATGAATTTGACAAACTTATATAAACTTGTAAGAAATGGTAATTAATTAATTAATTGATACTTCTCAAAATCAATAATTCTAATAGTTCTACCAATATTAATTTATAGAGGTTGTATTGTATATAAAAAGATTTATTTTATTATTTTTTGTGATTTTATTGTTAATATTAATAAAGATATTACTAATATTAATTTTCCATTTATAAATGTTAATCAACCGCAACCGCCCGCAACCGCAAACGCTTGCGGAAATGAGCTTTTGAATTTGACGGATTTAAGCCGATTTCAAGCGGTGTGAAGCGGTTCGAAGCGATTTGTATGATTGTATAAATCGCTACAAATCGCAACCGCCCACAAACGTAGCGTTTGCGGTAGTAGCGGGCAAACCAATCAAGCTCTATGTCTCAAAGTGGGTTGAGACGATAGTGAGACCCACCAATGATGCCAAGGTGGTCCTGAAGATGTTCAAATCCGTGATCTTCCCGAGATTCGGAGTACCCATGGTAGTGAACCGCGACAAAGTACGCATTTTATTAACAAGATTTTTGACTCTCTTCTTAGGAAAACCGGATTTAAACACAAGCTAGCTACACCTTATCACCCCCAGACCAGTGGGCAGGTCGAGATCTCCAATAGAGAGATCAAGGGAATCTTGAAAAAGACAGTAAGACGTTCACGTAAGGACTGGTCTGAAAAGCTGGACAATGCAATGTGGCCCTACAAAACAACATACGACACCTTTGGGCACTACTCCCTTCCACCTTGTTTATGAAAAAAGCATGCCCCCTTCCTGTAGAGCTTGAGTACCAAGGCATTTGGGCCACGAAGCAAATGAATTATGACATCAAGCTTGATGCAGAAAGGCGACTTGTTTAACTGAACGAGTTAAATGAAATTCGCCAAGATGCCTATGAGAACACGAGAATCTACAAGGAACGTAAGAAGGCACTACATGACAGAAGGATTATCCTGCGAACCTTTGTTCTAGGCAACCATGCACTGCTATTTAACTCATGTTTGAAGTTTTTTCCAGGAAAGCTCATGTCTAGGTGGCAAATATCGCTCGTAGTTGTCGAAGTCCGACCATACAGAGCTATTGTTGTTACTCACAACGCGACGACCTTCAGTGTGAATAGATAACGTTTGAAGCACTATCAACCAGTCTTTCTGGAAGGTGGTGAATCTGAGATCCCATTATTTGATCCTTAATGATTTGATCAACCTAAAGTCGGGCACATGACTTAAAACAAGCGCTTATTGGAGGCACCCCATATGTGTTGTGCATAATTGAGTAGGATTTCGATTTTTCTTTGCATTTTTTGATTTTTCTGAGTTTCAGGAACATTAAAATGAAACATTTCACTCAGTACTCGACATAGCACTAGTTCGATCGAACCAAATTAGGTTTGTTCGATCATGAAACACGAGAAGCTAGAGTTCGATCGAACGCGAAACAGTTCGATCGAACTCTACAATCTGCATGGGAGATTCGATCAAACATGTATCAGTTCGATCGGACCTCCCATGCAAGATTGCATAGTTTGATCGCACCAGATTCCGTTCGATCGAACCTCCACAACTCAACTGAATCAAGGTCGAATCGCCCTCGTTGTTCGATCGAACCATAGTCGGTTTGACTGAACCGCGGTACGTAATTTTGACAGTTTTAAAATTTTTTCTTTGCTCGGTTTACCGTTACTTTATTTGAACCGGGTTAGTGTTATTAAACCAACAAAATTGATTTTGCACTTCATTTTCTCCAGAAATCTCATATTTTCTCCATTTTTCTCTTAAATCTTTGTGCCTGCAAAACTTTTCGATTATCAAAGGATTTGAACGATTCTTGACTCCATCTTGCTCGAAATTTCTAGAGCTTTCTTTTGATACCACTTTCGCCACAAACCGAGCACTGTAAGCCCCCCAAATTAGTTTTTGCATGGGTTTTCGGTTCGATTTTGGATCCGATTTTAGCTTGACTCTATGAGTATTTTGACTTGAAATAAATGGATGTTGTTTTCCTTAGATGGTTAGAGAATTTTTGCATGAATTTTTTATGGATTTGAAGTAGATTTGGCCATGGAGAAAAGTTAGGTTTCATTTGGGGATTTTGAAATTGAGGCACATAGGATTGCTCGTTTGGGATATTGATTGTAGATTTGGGCTACCCATAGCTTAAGCTTGCTATCCTTTGAAATTTAGTTTGATACGATATCGAAATATCAAAAATGTTCAGACCATTTGTGCAAATTTTGAGAAATTATGGGTTGTTTGTGCAACTTTGAGAAAATTTGAACTGATTTGCAATTCTTGCTTTTAATGAACAACATTTGGCTTGGCATTGTTCCTATTCTTCCATATTGTGATTTTGTTCAAGTATGGCCTGCACTCTTGGTAACACTTCACAAGACGCACTGGAGGCGTCGGCTGAGCGAGCACGCCGCTCTTCTTAAGACCGAGCAAATGGCGACCCTCTGTCGCACCTAGCACAGGGTACTCGACGCTCAACGTCGAGGTGCAGGCCGGAACCAACATTGTCTCCATCTCTTGAGCTTGTAGCTTGGACCAATGAGAAGTAGCGTGACTATGAAGCTTTGGTGACATGCTCTGTTCCCTGCACCAAATTTGCTGACGTTGAGATTATGGATGCATTGGGGATCAAGCAAGACGTGTTGGAGCTGTTCAACAACATGGGCTTTCCCATCCTACCCACCATGTTTGAGGAGGTCTACTGATGTGTCCTGTTTTTAGTGGTTTCAATGCCATCTTTTTATGAGATTATAAACCACTTTACGAGTTATTAATGTGCTTTTGGAGATACTTTGTCTCATTTCAGGTTTTAACAGGTCTGGAGAGGAAATTTGGGAATAGGAGAGTTCTGAGAAGCTTTTGGAGAAGTTCTGAAGAAGACGGTCCCGTCTGGGAAGCATTTCGATCGAACACCTACCAGGTTGATCGAACCTTCACTCCGAGCAAGATCCATTGGGCCCGATCCGCAAAGAACAGGGAACCAAGACCAAGTTCGATCGAACCTCACTGAGTTCGATTGAACCTTATCCAAAGACGAAGCCGTTTAGGATGAAGCGAGGAAACCAGAATTCGAATGAGATAATCAGACTGGTTCGATCAAACCTTATGGTGTTCGATCAAAGCACGAAACCAACCTTACCCAGATTTTCCTAATTTGAAGACCAAGCCCACTTGTACCCTGAAGACTATAAAAGCACCGGAGAGACACGAGTTTCAACACGCTTTTTCCTTATTATTTTCTAGTTTATTGTTTTCTACACTCAGGGTTTCTATCATTGATTTGCTAGGGGAGATAGATTTAAAATTGACAACTTTGTATTTGAAACCCCTGTTTTGATTCTATTTAAGTACTGATTTATGTTTTCAACTATGCCTTGTTTGATTGCTATGATTATGTCTGAGTAGATCATTAGATCGGATCTAGGGTTGTACAAAGGAGCCTGCTAGGGTTCCTGTTCATATTAGGTTTAGAGAAAAGACAAGTTGAATCCTTTAGGGGCTGATCTGTTACCTGGTTTCAATCTGACAAGTTGAAACTAAGGTTTAGGATGATTCAAGTCTTACAAACACCAATTGAATCACCCAGATTATCATATAAAGGATTTTCGGGGATCCTCTCCTAACTAATGATTTGAAGGCTGACTTGACCTGACAAACCAAGTTTAGGCTAAGGTAGATCGAAGCCTGACAAGCACCTAATCAGATCACACAAAGCAGTAATTAGAAGAGTCTGGAATTGATCGATCCAGCCTGACAACCAGGATCGATCAGCCCCAATGAGGCGAACCGAATTAGATTCATTACTGGCTAATACTCTTGCTGAGCGTTTAGTGACGAACGCGAGATGTTCAAAGAGTTAGTCCATAATCTAATTTGTGTTCTGTAGATCCCCAATTCTTTTCTCAACCACATATATGAAATGCTCCCGCCAAAAACCCTTTTAAACCCTAAGTCTGATTGCTTGCTTATCTGATATTTACCCCCGTTGCTTTATTTACTGCTTTCATCACTTCACCATTGCCTGCTAAATCAAACTTTCTTTCCGTCTTAGCCATAGTTCAGTCTTGCCTGTCTCTTTGTGTTAGTCTTTAGTATCTGTGGATTCGATCCCTAAGTACTACAGTTGACCGTCTGTGCACTTGCAAATAATTAGCTGTCTAGGGTAAAACCTGAGTGACATCAAGTTTTTGGCGCCGTTGCTGGGGACTAATCACACTAGCCTAAAAGATATTAAGATTTAGCTTTCGTCTGAGACTCTTTCTTTTATTTTTGCAGATTTTGTTGCAGAGTTCGACTGAACCACATCAAGTTCGATCGAACTTCGCATATCCGCTCTTTCTATTCGATCGAACCACATAAGTGTTCGATCGAACCGTGTGAATTCGATTCTCGCGATTTCCCTTTTTATTTTTCTTTCAGGTGCATGAGCTTCAGGCATACGAGGAGAAAAGGAATTGATGATTTATTGCCCTTCGAAAACGAGCTTGGACGCTTAGAAAGGAAAGACAACCCATGATCGAGATGGCTAACGAGGATCAGCGAAATCCTCAATTTGCTCTACTTGACTACCCTCTTTTTGAAGGAGGAGGACAAGGTGTACCCCATATTGTAGGTGGTAATCCGGAACATCAACATCATCAGCCAGCAAACCTTGATTCACCTATTGGAGTACTGCATCAACCAGCTCCCCAAGGATTTGGTATGCAAGCTTAGAGACTCATGTTGGGACACTATGCACCCCTGCTGCCCAATTCACTATGGGGCAAGGAGTACAGTTTCCCCCTGTCGAGAGAAGAGACTTCGAAATGAAGACTGGTTTGATCAATCTGGTTCAACAAAATCAATTTCATGGGATGACTAGCGAGAACCCAATTCGGCATCTCAGCAAGTTTGAATCAATATGCAATACCACCAAGAGTAATGGAGTGCCTGAAGATGCCATGAAGTGTAGAATTTTTGAGTTCTCATCAGCTGACAAAGCACACAACTGGTATCTACAGCTAGCACCCGGTTCTATTAGGAATTGGGAGAAGTATAAGGGTGCCTTTTTGGGGCAATTCTACACCAAGTCCAGATCTACTC